>PYUH01000185.1:2312304-2382340 GCA_016808085.1 Suaeda aralocaspica
AAAAAAAAAAAAAAAAAAAAAAAAGAATTGAACAACTAGCTATTAATGAACATCCCCAATATAGGAGAAAATTGATTTACAACACGATCTGATAATATCTTACAAACCAAGACCTTGCCTCCTAGCCTCCTAGGTATGAATCCAGGCGTGAAACTAGCAACCAATCTAAAAACACTGCAGATGTA
Organism: Suaeda aralocaspica; assembly: GCA_016808085.1. Taxonomy (NCBI): domain Eukaryota; kingdom Viridiplantae; phylum Streptophyta; class Magnoliopsida; order Caryophyllales; family Amaranthaceae; genus Suaeda; species Suaeda aralocaspica. The sequence goes on from PYUH01000185.1 coordinate 2,312,490, forward strand.
GATTCTACAAATGCGCGGAAAACATTAGCAGAACTATAGTCTGTAGAAGGCTAAAAGGAATTATTCAAGGAAAAAAAAGAGAAAATCTCATCATTAGTTTGGGATTTAAAACACATTTGTCCCACTTGCAGTTACGGTCAGGTAGAAAATACCCAAAGACAAAGTTCTCAAAGAGGCATAAATGTAGAAATTTCATAGAATCTGAAACATATGAAGTAAGACTGACCTCTGAAAGATTGTAAATATGTGATATTTTGATGGAAATCTTGCCCCTAGCTAACCATGTGAGTAGCTCCTGAAGTGAATATTCAAGGACACTGGGACAATGAACTCGGTAGCTTCCCCAGTAAAGTCCATGTATAGTCCAATTCTGATTGAAAATAGACGAGCAAGATCAGCAAAAACAATAATTGTAAACAAAGGGAGTAAAGTCCAAAAGGAATATGCTTAAGAATCAAGATTAAACTTGTAACAGACAACTGGTAGCACATTGATTGAAGAAAAACTTACAAGGCAACAAAGAACATTAAGCAAACATGACAACTGATTCAAAATTCTAATTCCAAAAAAGTAGATTTTTGTCACAACACTAAATATTGGGAATTGTACCTTGACTAGAGCTATATTTGCAGGAATGACAGGAACCTCTCCACTAGCAAACCCAATTACCAAAATATTCGCCCCCCAGCTTAACAATCTCATGGAATCTTTTGTAAGCTTCCCACCAACAGGATCATACAAGACATCAACCCCTTTGAGCTTCCTAGCCTTTAGAAACTCCTTTACACTTGGAATAACATTGTCTTGGCTAGCATCAACGACATGATCAACTCCCATAGACTTCAAAAATTGCACCTTCTCAGGTCCCCTAAATTTCACATAAAAAGTCAACCTAAATGTCAACACATTTAAGATCACTCAGCTTCTTTTATCAAGAAACAAACAAACTACCTTGCAACTGCAATGACAATTGCACCACAGACTTTCCCTATTTGAATCGCAGAAACACCAACTCCTCCTGCAGCACCAAGAACAAGTAAAACCTGCAGCATTTCATCAGCAATCTTAAGTATAATGAATCAAGTCAAAATCAAGTGGTTGAAACATAAATGGAAACAGAAACAGGTTAACAAGACAATACCTGACCGCTTTTAAGTTGGGCTCGATGAACAAGACCAACATGTGAAGTTCCAAATGCTACAGGAAGTGCAGCTGCAGCAACCAGATCACACCCCTCTGGCACCTTAAACCTTTTAAATCAATCATGAAGATGAGGGAAATCAACCACTATAAGAAACTTTGTATCAGCAAAATTCCCACAATATAGCAAAAGAGGGGATTCATCCTTCCATGTCTAGAGATAATATAAAGGGAAAAAAGAGAAAAGGAATTGGAAGGACTCATTTTCTCTCCTTACCCTTTCCTTATATTATTTCTATCCAAACACACAAGCACTCCACTACACAATATTTGGGTCGCAAGATAAAAGGGAAGTGAAAGCAGAGAAAGGGGAGGAGAAAGAGAAAGGGATAATTTGATTCAATGATTCGTCCCTAGTCCTACCCTTCCTTTTTTTTTTTTTTTTTCAAATAAGGGTACTTAATCCCTTTCCTTTCTCTTCCCTCCGTTTCCCTTCATTCCCCCTAAATCATTAACTCAAGACAATAGCAAAAGTCATAATATTCACAAACGAGATTGGATTAAAATCATAAAAAAATTGAGAAAACTAGATGAACAACCCATTCCTCCATGGTTAACTAAAGAGCAAAGGTACAACTGACACTACGTTAAAGTGTTGAACACAAAATCGGAAAGTTGCTTATCAATATCAAACAATGCATAACTAGTATTTCTTACTTGAAGTCTTAAAATCCATGTTTTTCTGAGAAACACCTCAAATCCTCAATCATAAAAAACACAGTATATTCAAATATTTTCAATGTTTTTTTTTTTTGGTTTGTTACAAATTTGACACTCAACGTAAATCAAGGATATCAAGATTATCAACAAAGTTTCACACTAGAATCAATCAAAATTCTAGCTGAAACAATAAAAAACAATTACGAATTCATATTTCTGCTGCATTTTTTCAACTTTGTTAAAAATGTTTCAATCAGCCTAAATCAAAGATATCAATCAAAAGCTATATTACATCGTTCCCTCGACGCCCTCATTTACCTAAAAAATTGGTGTATCGTATCATTTCGACACAACACTCCACTCACACACTCCATTCTTAACTACAAACATTACATTTTTCCACAAAATGATCGAGTCCAACACTTGTACACCCGTATTTGAGTAGACACAACGTCCAAGTAACACATATCAAAAGCAATCACAAATTGACACTTCACAATTTTCACACAAAAACAACAAAATCAACAAAAAAAAAACTCACATTACAATCAATCAAAACTATAGGAAAAAAAAAAAAAAACATACAATTCAGATTCATCGGCGACAATAAACTGCGCAAAAGAACCAACATTAGCAAGCGAAATAACACGATCACCAACCGCAAACTTGGAAACGTTAGAACTAACGGCGTCAACAACACCAGAGTAATCAGAACCTAAAATAAACGGAAGAGGAGGTTTCTCCTGGTATTTTCCGAGAACTTGAAGGTAATTAGCGTAATTTAAGCTTGTAGCTTTAACCCTAACCCTAATTGATGTCGGCGAATTGAGTTCTGGTAATGGCTGGTTTTTCGAGAGGATGATTGGGGAGTTTTCGTCGCTGAGTTTCGTTGTTGTTGGATCACCTAGTTTCCGTACTACTAATGCCTCCATTTTTGTTGGATTTTTTTGGTTGAATTTTTATTTTTAAGAAATCAGGAATGCAGAAAATGGTGAATTGGTGATGATGATATATTGATATGATGACAGTTAAATGAGGTAGTTCAGTGTTGAAGAGTAGATAGATAATTTATAGTTTTAACGTGGCGCGCGATCATTCAATTCTGCTTTTGTTTTTCTTTTCCGGTTTGGTTGTCGTCGAGTATTTATGATGTGAGTCGAGTTTGAACATATGATTGCTTGAAATAGGTTTATTAATAATTTATAACGGAACTATCAAATTGAGCATTTGAGCTCTGAGTTCGTTTCATTATATAGAATTAAAGTTTTGATTGAGTTTTTTTAAGCATTTATCCAGTAATTTTGAGATGGTCTCGTCTTTTTAACAATTTGTTAATTTTAAGTTATTCCAATTAAATAATGATCAAGTTATGATATATTTGACTGAATTATTTGCTTTTTTCAAAATAATTTACTAAAAGTCATATTTCAATATTATATCTATAAAAATTTATATAAATCTAGCTTCTTGTGAGCTTTTGAGTTGCTCACCTCAACTTATTATACCTTTTGAGTTCAATTCAATTCAAGTTTACTCGAGCCAATCTTTAATCAAGTCGATCCTACATAACTTGCGACTTGTCTTGTCTCATAAGCAATTAAGCACCCCCAATTGTAGCCTTGTAAGGTGGTTCAATGAATCTTCAAAGGTAAACTTTTATAATTTGTGTTTGGTCATATTATTGGTTAATGATGTGAAAACTTATTTGTTTTTATATATTTTCATACCTAAATTCTTTAACACTTTTATTTTCAGATTATTCACCGGGTAGTTCTAATGTTTATCAAAATTCATGGAATACCCTTAAGACTTATATAAAATGAATTAACCCTGTTACTAACTGACTATTTATTATCTCATAAGCCATAACCAGACCTGGCAAAATTGGTCCGAATCTGAAAATCCGATTCGAAAAATCCGTTCCGAGTCCGAAATTGAAGGCTCGAACATCGATCCGATATATTGAAAACGGACCGATCCAAAACATTCAGTCCGAAGACCATCCGAAACAAATGGGTCCGATCTGAATCAATTTTAGTCCTAAATTCACTCGAAACCGATTTGATTCGATCCGTACCCGAACAAAGCTTTAATCTGGTTTGATCTGAAATGGCTATTAAATAAATTTTAGCTTTTTTGTTGGTCGATTGTTATATACGTGTAAACTTGTTATTATGCAATGGTCTTTAACCATTTTGTTTAAAAAAAATAGGAAAGAGCAATATAGTTCAATTAACCAAGTTAATTTTTTCAAGGAAGAAGGGAAATAGCAATAATTAATTAAAGTCAAGTACAGATTAAGCGTAAGAAGTTAAGAACAAAGTAATGAAGTACTCCATTTGCATTACATTGTTAAGGTTACATATATGAATTAAAATGATATATAACATTGTTACAGGAATATCCATGTGAAATTCGATATAAAATTAAAGAGTGGCTTAAGGTTTTAGTTTGTTCCGGGAAAAATCCAGTCCTAAAGTGATCCGAAAGTTTTGTTCGAAAAACACTCGATCCGATGTTAGTCCGAAGTTATAGTCCGATACCGACCCGACCCGAAAGACATAACCCAAAATCCGGTTCGGTCCGAAATCACAAAGATCCGAAAGTCACCCGAAACAAAATCTGGTCCGATCTGAAAGCAATCCGAATGAAAATCCAATCGAAACGGTCCGATTGCCAGGTCTAGCCATAACATTAGAGAATATTTTATGAATGTTTTTAACATCGTTTATACACCATCCACACTTCCTCATAGGCCGTGTGACTAAAATAGATTCTAAAGACTCCGATGATCGATTTATTTTGGTTGATCCGATAAGTTGTTTGTGGCTCAATGAGCACCCTCAACGCTTGGAGCCTGTAGAAGAAGTTAAAAAGACACTAGTTTAGTAGCTTATACAGTTCTTCTTTCAGCTCAAGCATTTTGCTAACACATAGAATGAAAGTGTCAGCACTTAACTGCACTTCTCATCAACTCTACTTTGGTGCTCCAATGCAAAATGAGTTAGGAAATTTCTGCAATTTTATAAACAGAAAACCCAAGTGTAAATTTGATCCTTCTGTTGTTACTGTTAGAGCTGCTTCTTCATCATCTCCTTCTTTTGGTGGTTCTGCTTCTGATTACTCTGGTATTTTCCCCTTAATTTTACCATATTTTCTATGATTTCAAAGGAATATATATACATATATATATTTTTCATCTCTGCTTAGTGTTATGGTGAAAAATTGATCCTCAGAAAGAAGCAAAAGTGAGAAATTGGTTATTGATTGAATGTTTGCAAACATTGTGAAACGGAGGGAGTAGTTTATTGTTTGCAAGTAAATTGGATTATTGGTGAGTTGAATGTTTTGTTGCATGATTAAGAGTTGCTTGAAAGTTGAAACTTTGATGATCTTGTGACCAACTGACCTTTTATTTTGAACCAATCATTGTGGATTTAGTAATTTGTTGATGTTATTACATTATTGTATCCTTTGTGATTTTACTGAAATCCTTGATTAGTAGTTTTGTCAATTTTTATGTCACTTAATTGAAGTGCTGAAAGTGGATGCCTTGTTGGAGGTGGTATTTAAGACCTGAGGTCGAATACCTCTTGTGATTTGTGTCATTGCTACTCTACTCTATTCACAAGATTAAGGGCACGTGTACAATAGGTTGCAGGTTCGAAAATACCCCCTCACCCATTTGTAATGTGTAATGCCTTTTGCGGCCTTGCACTGAAAAAAGAAAGGGTAGGAGGGAACATATATGTAATGTCCTTAGCCTCCTTAACACCAAAAGTATAATTCAAAAAAATTGAAGAATGCCATAGGAGAAAATTGAATTGCAGACCAATAAACCTTACTAATTGTAGGACATCTTTTTTATATGGTACAAAATATATATATATATATGACTTGGAGGACAGAGGGAGTGCTTTGTATTTGGTAAATGTTATGCACGATGTAAGCTTGTGATTGTCTGAGCTGTTGTTGATGGTGTAGCTTAGAAATGCAATATATGTTGGTGGAGCTAAAGTTACTTAAGAAGCAATTCAAGACATAGGGTAGTTCTATGGCGAAGCAACATCTTCAGTAGAGATACAACTATTGGATGAATCAGTAGCTGGCACATCAATTTGGCATTAGACCAAATATCAAAGTGCGAGATTCTATCAGGTTTTACCATTGGATCTATACAAGTACCTATTCTAAGTACTAGCAAGTAGCTTATATTCAGCAGTACATGCTCTTAGTAATAGCAAGTAGCTTATTCATGTTAAGGTGCGAGAAAAGTAATTAGTATTAGGATCGGTGTTAGTGACATTAGTGATATATGATGTTATTAGGGAGTGGATAAATTTTGAAAAGTTGGTGTTTTTGGTTGACTTCCAGATGTACTGATCGGTGATATAGTAAAGAAGAAACGAAGCAGCATAGCTGGGATAGATCAGGATGAGTTGCTGGACCCGAGACAATTAGCTGATACAGATAGCTGTTTCTGTGAGTTTAAAGGGGTGCACATACATTATAAAATGTGTGAAGCAGAACCGACCATGCTAGAGGAGCAAAAAGCTTCTCAGTTGGATAATGTCAATAATAAAGTTGGTTTTCCAACGATTTTTCTTCATGGGTTTGGTGCCTCTACTTTTTCTTGGCATAAAGTCATGAAGCCTTTCTCGCAACTAACTGGTTCAAAGGCTCTGGCATTTGATAGACCAGCATTTGGACTGACGTCAAGAGTCAGTCATTCAGTACATTCTAATGCCAATGATGATACCAAGCCTCTTAATCCCTATTCGATGGCATTTTCTGTGCTTGCAACTTTGTACTTTATCGACTTCCTTAAGTCAGAGAAGGCAGTGCTTGTAGGGTGTGTATTCTCTGATCTTATAGTTTCATTTCATAAGCTTCTTGACCATGCAATATATTTATGTTCATTTTAAAACAATAGGGTAATCCTTTTCACTGTTTTGGCCTCTTGTATAGTTTGATTAATATAGCTGGAGAAGTGTTGTTTAATGAGAAATAAATTTACGGGAATAACTATATTGTTTTCTAGGCACTCGGCTGGGTCTCTTACAGCAGTGGAAGCATACTTTGAGGCTCCTGAACGTGTTGCTGCCTTAATTCTTGTGGCACCAGCGATATTTGCCCCTGCTTCTGCTCTCAAGGTTGGACAAGAAAATCGATCAGACAAAGACAATCAAGTCCAAGATAGTAACTCTGCTTCAGATCAACGTCTAAATTTATTTGCACTGATTGGACAAGTTATGTCAAAGTTCTATAATTACATTGCAAGCACAATTGTGAAAATATGGAATGGAATGATGAATGTAATTAGCTTCCTGTACAAGAAAGCTTTAGTTGCCATCTTGCGCTCAGCTGTAGCCAAAACATTGGTAAATAATATCAACAACTCATGATAACTGTACTCATCTAGTGTTTTCTTTATTGTCGGTAGTTGATGCATTTGGAATCTGAGAGCTGAGAGTGGTATTCTTATTGTTTCTCAGGTGAGGATCATTATTGACAAATTTGGTATTGCTGCTGTGAAAAATGCTTGGTATGATGCAACTCAAGTTACTGACCATATTCTACAGGGGTACACAAAGGTATTAAGACATTTATAAGTTTTTTTTTTTTTTTGCTTCAATGTTTGCGGTGCATAACTTCAGTATTTTAATCTTCCGATGCAGCCTCTACGAACTAAAGAGTGGGATAGGGCGCTTGTAGAATTTACTGTGGCTATGTTGACAGATCCTCAAGCAAAGCTAAAGACTCCGTTAGGGAAAAGACTCCAAAATATTTCTTGTCCAGGTAATTTAAAGATGATAAGTTATTTTTATACCACAATATGTTTTATTTATAACTGTGATGTGCTTATTTTGCATCTGACAGGGTTGTTATAGTTATATGCTATTGGGATTTACGAGAGCGTGTTTGGGATTTTGAGATGAATTGGCATGCTGCTTTTGCGTGTAGGAGTTGTGAATCATGATATGGAATATGTGTATCATATTTGTAAATTTGGAGTTTCTTGTAGACAAGCAGAAACTTTTGCCAAAGGAAACTTCTTTTTAACAACCTTATCCCAGTATAGGTATGCTGGGGTGTCTTAGCTGTCCAGGGAAGCAATTAGAGACGAGAATTTGAAAATGCTATTAGATATGACATATATAATTGGTCTGCCTGAAACTTACTTCTGTCAGTGTGGATCATTTTGGAAGACGAATTCTGAATTGCTGATTGGTTCTATTACAAGTGAGAGCCTGAGGTAGTCAGAAAGTTGCGGGATTTGATTCTTGTGCCCATTAATGAATCTAACTTCCAATATCGCAGCTTAGAGTGTAAATCATCAGCAAAACTATTAGAATTAGCTTTAAAACTGTTACTTCAAGATCTATTGTGACTTGTGAGTGGAGAAAATCTGTCAATGTACACATATTAGCAAACAGAACACATCAAGCATATCTCTTCAACTCGAGTTTCTGTGCCAGACTACTTTCCATAATTTTGGTCCAAACGAACTGTTAATTGTAACTCTGCAAGTTTCTATACATATATTTAAGTGTTGAGAATCTGACGTGGGTTTGTGAAGTAAGATGGAGAGTATATTATCGCATTTATATCGTATAAGCAAAAAAGAAGTATAAACTCAAGTGATAATTAGCTGATATATTCCAATTTTCTGGTCTTCACTAGCTTGCCCAACACTAAAATTAATGTATCTGATATATTCTGATTTCTTGATGATGCAGTACTGATTATTACTGGTGATTGTGATCGGCTTGTCCCAACTCGGAATTCTGAAAGGCTTTCACAAGCAATACCCGGCTCACAGCTTGAGATAATCAAGAATTGTGGTCATCTGCCTCAGGAAGAAAAACCAGACGAGTTCATATCTATAGTTGCGAAATTTCTGCAGAGTGTTTTTGCTAATTCAGAAGAATTATGTTTTCAAACATGACCAGGATACATTTTCCTGTACACTTGAGCGACCATCAACTTATTATGTGATATCATTGTAGTAAAGATACCGCGCCCCCTTGTATGTGTTAAGTTGATTTATAGACCTATGAAACATGAATGTTGTTAAAACATGTATGTGAATATAGCCACTTTGCTAACTTATTTGAAAGTCATTGTGTTGTACTGATCTCTTTTAAGGATGAACAATGAGATCCATAATGTAGAGGCAATCTAGGCAGCTTTCTAAAATTGATGATTGGATTGAGTATTGCAAAATACAAAAAGGAACCCGAAAAGGGGGGTTGAAACTTGATGCTTATACGATATTATATCTGTGATAAACTGCTGCTCTTTTGCAACTGCTCATATCTGTAATCATATTTCAAATTACCAAAACCAATTATTGTTATTTTTGATAGAATGCACTACAGAAAGAAGCCTAATTCTAATCTCTTATCAGAATTCAGAAAAAAGGATCAGCTGACATGGTAAGACTAGCATCTCGCATTACTGCAGGTGGAAGTTCAAATCCTGACATATAATCGCCACCAAAGATCACAGCACCGCCTGCTACTGCACCAGCTCCCAAACCTGCTCCGAACCCTGGCCCAACACCTCGCCCTGCTCCTGAAGTTGGCATGTTATAATATGATGTGGAGGGGTCAATGCTTTGGGGGTAAAAAGAGGGTGCATAAACTGCATGAGAAGGTGGCGGCGGGGGTGGTGGTGGAGGTGGTGGAGGCGGAGGATAACCCTGGTGATTGGTAGGCGGATAACTTGGCCTGCCAATAGACTGGTTTGAGCTAATTGCCTGGTAATTAGGTCCGCTGTGTGGTGGATAACTTGGCCCACCAACAGACAAGTTTGAAAAATTAGTAGGGTTACTTGGGTATGACATAGGAGATGGACGGTCTTGAGTAGACATGGGCTGGTGGGTATGCTCTGGCTGGTGAAAAGGAAATTCAGAATGTCCCACTTGATGAGCTTGCAATGGCCCTCCGCCAGTTGACATCATTATGCCATTGTTGCTGTCCCTTAAGTTGAATCCATCCTCATTTCCTACAAATAAGTAAATAAGTAAACAGTTTAAAATTTTCTTGTCATAACTAAAAGGAACGTAAGTACGTAACCTTTAAACCATACAAAATAGAAGGGGAACTAGAATGTCTAGAAGAGCAGAAAATTGACCACTAATGTTGCAGGAACAATGACTATCATAGTATGGTTTTACATTTTTACAAGATTATACTTTCGATAGAATAATAATTTTATGACCAAAAGACGGATATCAAGATTTTCAACTCATTAATGGTTTTACAACACCTCACTTTCAATGCTTAGGTTAGGCCATGTTCTCTTGGATTAAATGAATCTAAACTAAACTGAATTGAAAAGCTCAAAAACAACTCTATAATGGTTTTACAACACTTCACTTTCAACGCTTAGGTTAGGCCTTGTTCTCTTCGATGAAATGAATTTAATTTAACTAAATTGAAAGCTCGAAAACAACTCTATAGTTCTGTTTAATAGTTCTCCAAATGATTTAACAAATGTAATGGAATCAGCAAAAAAGTTCTATTTCAAGGAATCAGAAAATTAGCTTACCTAAAAAAAAGTAAGAGCTTGTTCCTTCTTTTTCTTCTGAGATTCTAATAGAGACATCAATAAACCCTTGAGGCTTATTAGAGTTCTTCCTCAACTGAAAGCTTCCTACATCTTCAACCCCTTCTTTTGAACCTTCAGCCTTTTTGCAGTGTTTAACCAAGAACTCCTTTAAGCTAACAGTTGCACTTCCCTGAAGCTTTTCTCTGAGGAACAGATGATCCCTGCTGTAAACTTCAACGTGTAGCGACATGTCCTGAAAGTCTGATTCCGAGGTATCGACTACAGCTGTAAACTTGGTTTTCCACACAGGATTTGAGTTCCCGGAAGAATCGATTTTCGTGCAGTACTTGTCCTTTGGGTCAATCCAACCAACGGCGTACCATTGATACTTCCAGAGCGAAGAGCGAGGCAGCCCTCGAGCTGACATTAGGCAGACCTCAACCCATATCTTCCCCATTGAAGATGTGCCTGACTGCTGCTTCATCATGATTATTTATCTGCAATACAAATAATACAGAGATTTTGTTGCAGGGAATATGTTCTCTTCTTAGTTTATGATGATATTAGTAAAGTTGGAGCAAAAAGACATAAATATATTTACAAAGTGGGGCTCTCTTAAATCATTCATGGGCTACCTTACTTTATTGACAAAAGAAATACTTGACTAATAGAGCATCAATTTCAAGGGATAACCTTTAATTTGTTGTTTCATGCTCTTCACAGGTAACACACACAAAACAAATTCAGAATGCAGTACAGAACTACAATATGAACAGGTAAGTAGAATATATGAACAAGAAATTTGAGTGCTAGCTAAATATGGGCATAAAAGCCTATAAATGAATGGAAGAATTTCTATACAAATAAGATAATATGATACATTGATACAGATGAAAAAGATATATTCTTTCACTTTCAAGTAACGTGAGGAGGTTTTTTCCGTGGCTGAAAGGGTAGTCTGGAAGGTGGTGCTACAAGCAGTTTTCGACCAGCTTGTATGACTAGTTGATCATTGTCAGGATTGCTTGAAGACGTTTTTCCATACATCATTGTTGTTGATCCTAACATGTCATCTCCAAAGCCACATGCTGCAAAAAATAACCTGGAACATATACACATAGATTTGACATGGGTATAAGACGCCAAGTTTAAATGTTTGTAAAGTAGGAAGGATGAGCGAAGAATAATACCTTTCTTCCTCGGAGCAGAGGGCTGATATGTCATAGATGCCTTTACTAAGAAGTATTCTGAAAGGAAAAGAACGTTTCTACTTAGTTTTGCTATTGACAGTTAAACGCTCATGATAATGCTGATGCAATTAGGAAAGACATGAGAAGTTGAATCAACCTTGTGATCCGCTGTACTATCATTCGACCAATTCCAAATCGCCTCAAAGAAGGAATGACCTGAAAATCACTGAATATAACACCTTTACTTCTAAATTGAAAGAAACACATATCATATTAGATACATGAATAAAGCCTATATTGAGAAAACTTCAACTACAAATTATACATCCAGTATATTCTTTCAGTGAATCATTAGTAGTGTGAATGCATGATACCATAACTTTGACTATTGATTTTGCCACAAGTTGACGACAAATCAACAATATATTTTGATTGTCCTACTCTATATTACATTATTATTGATACTCCTTAATACAACTTGGTTTCAAATCATGTGAAGAGAGCACATAATTAGAAGCTTAGTTACTCTTTTTGCTGATAAATTTCCTTGGCAAACCACGTTCAATCTCATAATTTTGAACTCATTAATTGTCAATTTGATCATCAATCACATATTACTAACCCTTACTAAATCAGACTTTAAAGTTGCTTACTTGCATCATTTTTGTGTTGATACATCATGCACTCTTTCGTCCTACATTAGATTCAATATTTACTTACTTTGAAAACTTTCATCGTGTTAACGACATCTAGACCTGAATTTATCAAACTTAACTGAAATTTACTGAACTGAAATGTATTCAAATTACTATAATATACCAATTCAAAAATCAATGAAATTCTGAAATGAAATGGACTAAACCGGATTGAACTAAACTTTAAATAAGCTAAAATGAATAACGCCTTAGGTTACGGGAAACGGTGTCATAAGAAGAAAGCCGATATTAGTAAATTACAATATTACCCTTCTTATAAAAAGAAAAGAATAGAAAAGAAAGAGACTAACCATGATATCATAAATAGAAGCCGTTAACCCCATATCAGAAACAGCCCTTCCAAACCCAACTAACTCCCCACTCTCCGGCGTAACCATCACCGCTGACGGAAGTATTCTTCCCCACAACCCTTTATCACTTTCTCTCTCCACCACCCCACCACCACTCACGGCGGCGAACACCGACACCACGACGGAGCTGTGGCTGACGGCGACGGCGAGTTTTCCGGCGTCAATTTTTCCGGCGAGTAACGGAAAACGGTGAGGAGAATGATCACAAGTGAGATAAAGGTTTGATAAAGAGTCAATATTAATGTGGTTTGGATTTGTTGATATAATTGTTGGTGGTTTAATTCTTTTATTTTTTATATTGAAATTGTCATTAATATTGTTGTTGTTTGTACATGATGCTATGGTGGGAAATATGTATTTGGTTGTTGATTTTATTGTAATTGACATTTTTTCGATTTTGGATTTTATTTGATTTTTTGGGGTTTTTCTTAGATTTTAAAAGTTTGTGGTTGTGTAATGATGTTTGTTTGTGTGTTTTAGTTCTTTATTTATGTTGATATACTTTGCTTATGTTTGTTGATTTTCTTTGCCTTTTCTATTTAGTACCTTATCATTGTTCATACTTTTGAGTCTTTGACTAAACCTTATATTTCTATGCACTAAGCTGTTTAGATGGACTATAATTAGTTATAATAACTTGCTGTAAGCAAGTTCAAATTCGTTAAAGCTTTCCTTCCGATTAGATGAGATTTTGATTGGATTTTATTATCGGCCATTGCGTCTCCTAAGCACCAAAAAAATAAGGTTGTGATTATAATCAGTTTGGTTAAGTATTGATGTAGATCTAATTTCGTTACTATATCAACTCAACAATAAGTGTAAGTCAATACTTAAGGTCTTTATATTATGTCAAATGCTTAGTAAAAGTTATCCTATTTGTTTCATCTTGTTGGTTGTGCTTTAAAAAAATACTCATTTCAATGTCTTAGCGATAATTTATTAAATTTTTTTAATCTAGCCAATCATAACTACAGGGAGTATCAATTGATTGTTTGTGCAGTAGTGATTGAGACTGCAGTTGCCAAGGATGACTCATGATCGATCCTCTATAACAACAATTAAAAAGGGACTGAAGTTTGACCATCAACAAAGGTAAACCTAGATTAACCCGAAGAATGAACTAGATGAAACGCGAAAACAATTACGGGGAGTACTTCCAACCACAGCTTAGTCGTTTGCGCATGAAAGTTGCATTTGACAAAAATGTTATACATTATTCATGGTGTACTGGTAAATGCTTCGAATAAGATGTCCACTGACCACTATCAACGGTCTAACAACTCACTGAACACTGATTTATCTTACCTTTGAAATCCAAATTCATTTGATCACCTGAATGCTCAATAGTGGACTTCTGCCATCTTGATTAATAAAAGTATACATAGTAATATTGTAAACAATGGTACTAATTACTAAATAAGTACCTAGACTTCAATTTTGCACCAGCACACAAAAGTCAGAACTCACTGAAATAAGAGTATAAGAGAATAAAATGCCACTATCAATCAAATTTATCTATCAAAGTTACTCATATTCTCTTAATAAGAATATGTACACCGTGCTTAGGCTCAACAATCATTCTATAAGCAGGCAAATGAATATATTTAGGGGACAAAGTGAAGCTAAATTTCGAAATTATATGGCAAAGCATTAGCTTCAACTGCACCATAGCAAAGTTTTTGCCTAAGCATAAGCGCGCACCAAGTCCGAAAGGAATGTATGCTTGAGGAACTTTACATGCATTAGAAACTCCATTTGCAAATCTTTCAGGCTTGAACTCATCAGCATCTAAACCCCATATCTTTGGGTCTCTGTGTAATGTGGGGATCAAAGTCCATATGCATACGCCTTTTGGTACCACAATGTTTCCCATTTGAAATTCTTCTAGTGCTTCTCTAGATATGAAGGCCGCTGGTGGATACAACCTTAGAGTTTCTTGAATCACCATTGTTACCTGCATTTCATTTGTAAATGTATGTGAAGAGGTTTGTGGCGATTAAATAACTATAAACAATCAATATGCTAGAAGGGAAAGGAGAGCCCTATCGGCCTCCTGCCTCAAGTGGGCACTAAAGAGTGAACATCCTTAGGGTATGCCTTGAACTTCAGTCAAGACAACACGATAGAAGCCAGTTTTCAACCAAATTAGACTTCTTCGACGTTAAACATTATACTTAGAAAACATCTTATATCAATTATTGTTCAAAGATTGATCCTTCAATACTATAGTTCTATGATAAGTAGATTAACTTATAAGAACTAAAGTAGTTTACAATTCCTTATAAGCAAGAAGAAAAGGAAGGTTGAGAGAAATACCGATTTCATTTTAAGAAGAGTCTCAACATCAGGAACATGAAGATTATGATCATCATCCTTAAATTCACAAAACTGATTAATTTCATCCCTAATTTTATCTTGCCACTCAGGATGTAATGCCAACAACATCAAGCACCAAGAAGCAGCCACGGCCGTTGATTCATGGCCAGCAAAATAGATGTTCTTACAGTTGTCAACAATCAACTGCTTGGATGAATCCTTGTCTAAATCTTGATCGTTCATTGCGCCTTCAAGAATCCACTGCATGAGGTCTTTCTCAGAGGAACTTCTCGTAGAGCATTCTTGTACCCTCTCTTGAACTGCTTCCCAAATTAGTGATTCTATTTCTAGCTCTAAGGACTTCACATTCTTCTCAACTTTGGCGTTTAGGAACCTGTCATAGTAACTTAAATTTGTCATATACTCTTTTGGGTTGAAAAATAATACTTCGTAAAACAGTATGCTACGATGTTTTATTATTTTATTGTAAAAGTAGATGTGGTGATATGTTATATACTTATATAGTCGAGGGTCCGATCTTATCATAGAACTCGCTATACTCTATAGCACAAGGAAAGGTTATATCTTTTCATGCACCCCATCATGAGTCGTGACTATAGGCTATAAGCCACGGGCCCATAGCCGCACCACTAGATCAAGTCGGCAAGTTTTGTATTTCTTCTACAAATTAATGTAATCTTATCTAAAACAATACCATCCAAATGATTAAATTCTTGACACATTAATCTACAAACCTGAATGTGGGGACTTTGAAGAGAAAATTTTGCTTGGAGATGACTTTTTGGAGAGCCCTTAACTTTATGAAAATCTCTTTTCCCTTAGTATAAGAGCTCCCAAAACAAGCCCTTGATATCATATCACCTGAAGTTGCTCTCAGGTCTTCATCAACCCTCAACTCTGCTGTGGACCCACCTTCGGCTTCTATGGTAGCTTCCCACTTCATCAACATTTCTTGGGCTGCTTCCTTCATCAAACCCATCATCGACTGTCCATAGAAAAGATTCAGTTATAAACAGCTTCATCGAGTTCAACACTAGTACATGAGTAGTAATGTAGTATACTACTCAAACACTTTAATTTATTCGAACCAAAACCATAGAAATTTCATAAAACACTCGTAACCAAAACATGGGCATGTACCTTTATTGTAAAACACTTCCAGCCGAATTCAATTAACATGGATCTAACCCATAGTACTTAAATTAAGACGGAATTTAATTGTAACCAACAGTAATGATATTAAAACGGAAAATGTTACAATTACCCATCAGTCTTATTATGTCGTAGTTGATTAGAAAAGTGTACCTTAACCTTGTCCATAAAAAATTGTGCAGCAATGATTTTCCTTTGGTGAGCCCAAACAATGCCATTTGATCTCAAAATTCCATTGCCAAGCATAGGAGCAAGTGCCTTGGTGACATAAGAAGGCTTCCCTAACTGTAAAGTCATGCTTTGGCTCATCTCTCGCACTAGATCAGGGTCATTTACATACAAATGTTGCCTATTTCCTGTTGAGTATGTGTAAATTGGACCTGTATGTCTCAAAACAAAAAAAAAAATCTAAATTAATGACTTATGTTTCTCCTCTAACATTAAAAAGTGATATCATAAAATTCATATCATCCATTGTTTATAATTATTAGTGTTAGAATATATTCTCAATATATTCTATACGTTATGTATATTGTCGTAAATATCTAGTTTCCTTTATTAGAGGACCAACTCAACCAAAAGGTTAAGCTGATGGTTGAGGCCTAAGAATTGGTTTTATACTCTATCACTCCCCCTCACATGAGAGCCCGTTGGGCTTGAAGTGTGGATGCAGCATGGGCCCCCTCATACCCCACGCTTAATAATTCCACTTAGAAGGGAGGGGTGGATGAGATTTGAATCCAAGACAATTGTGTCACGTTGGCACTGATACCATATTAGAGGACCAACTCAACCAAAAACTTAAGCTAATGGTTAAGGCCCAGGAATTGATTTTATACTCTATCAATTAGCATCTTTGAAACTCGATTTTAGAATATTTGGCGTTACTTCTTTCATGAAGTCATTTTCATTTAGAAGATGTAGAGCTCCACATCTACTCAGTGTATAGTATCCTCATTATTAATACTACGTAAAAGCATTCTATGAATAGTTGATCAACAAGAGTTGATTTTAGTGATAAACAACTTGATGTCTCTTAAGGTTTATATCGAGTTCGAGTCTCACTTAATGTAGAAAACTCTTGTTTGAAAACTCATCTACCATAAAACAAGTGTGCAGCGATGTGGGTTGACTTCGGATTTGGCACATGACATGACTCATTTTGCTTATGTGCTCTCCTCAAGTCCTTATAACACCATAAATTACAAATGATTGTCCTATAATTCTATAAACGCTACATGTTTTCAAACATTAAGAAAATTTAGTTAAAATAGAATCGTAAAAATCGAGAAAGCCACAACTATTTTGAAACGAAAGTCGAGTCACCAAGTGAATAAAATGAAATTTACAACATATGGAAGTACTTTTGCAAAGCCTAGACACGAAGTGAATAAGATGAAATTTACAACATATGGAAGTACTTTTGCACTAAAGAAGTAGTAAAAGTGTGCACACTACTTTTTCAGTTTTTCGAGTACATTGATCATGTTATGTACGCCCCACGAACTGCCCCATGCCCAAAATTTCAAGAGCGTAGGCAAATCATGTTAAGATAGATTTGCAAGTTGCAACTATACTGCCTAAGTGCCTATGCATGTGTGACTGCTAGTCAACACTCACCACACTCATTTTTACTTCTTAGAACATGGGATCATAAAAGGATAAGTGGCAAAATATGACATTCTTCTGCTAGGTATAGGCCTAGGGTGTCATTTATAGCATAGCATGCATGTATTATTGTCCTAACATAACCCACCTACATTTATGAGTATAATTTTTTCATAGCCCACACTAGGCCGTGATTGACCATTGACCAATAGATTCCAACTTCATATTAATCGATATCAATATATATTTAGTCGCAATAATTTAACATAAATTAAAGAGAAAAAATATTACTTCGTTGCAACTAAAATATTGTTGAATTCGGTATCAATGACATCGAGCAGCATATCACTTAGATGAGTTAGATTAGATATAATATTTGAATGCATGGGACAACCTTATCTAATATCAAGCCCTTTCATTCCTACTAAAATCCTGCATTTATAATAGGTCATTGGTAGAACTTAACTAGCATGGCTTTCTATCTCAAAAAAAGGGAGCCTAAGGAGGGGCCAAATATAAAGAGTACCATTATTGGTGACCTCGCCTAATTACCAACTTATCTAATGTGTGTTAGTTAATTATTGGCTATTGCTGATATATCCAATTGCAGTGACTAATAAAGTGATAATGTGATAAGATGTGTGTTTTTTCCAATGGAAACTTTACCCAACTCAAATCAGTGTTAGAATTTGAAGCTTTTACTCTATGTTTATAGGCAAAAAGTAGTGTTTAATGAACTATAAGAGACTGATATACACGCTCCTTAGGAGTTTATGTTGGAAATTCTTAATGTGAAAATAAATGAGAAAATATGAAGGGTTTTATCAAAAACCGTGCTATCCCACATCGGAGAGAAATGAGGAGTTTTTCGAGTTTATATATCCAATAATATTATAATATCCTAAAAACTTTAATGCTAGATGAGTTGTTGGGCTTAGCACTTTACACACATGCACGCACTGAGTTGGGTCTTGGGAATGCGGTGTGCGTGTGTGGGTTGGGCTTTGGGCCTTCTATCTTTTTACTGAAAATCTGTTTATTGTTTTTGGAATATTGTTTTATTACAATATTTACTCTTTTCGACTGTTCGGCTTCTGGGAGTTATTCTCCAACAGTCATATATTTATGGATTGAGCCGTTGGTTATTAACTCATATTCATGTTTTACACACATGCACGCGCTGAGTCGGGCCGGGCCTTGGACTTGGGTCTTGGGAATGCGGTGTGTGGTTTGGGCTTTGGGCCTTCTATCTTTTTATAGTGGTTCACCACGACGCGGCAATTTCTGTTCTCACTTTCGTTTCAACAGATAAGTAACTTATTAATTTTACCTTCTATTTTAACAGTTTAATTATGCACAGTTGCACACTCCTCGACCAACTTAATCGGTTGTATGTTGAGTAACAAAAATGAGCGCCAATAAATATTTGTATTGGAGTGATGATACAAGACCCTAAACTTTGAAAGCTTTTGGAAGGTAGACTTATATGGAGCAATGATTCAACACCTAAACTTAAAAAAATCAAATTTGGTTTAGCTTTTGGAAGGTGGACTTTGGAACTAGTTAATCCGTCTTCTCTTATTTTTGCTAAACTTCTTTGAAGCTAACATGTATTATACTTCAATTAACATCTGCCATCATAAAAAACAACTACTTCTACCAAACATGACAGTAGTCACCGGTCATATAAATATAATAAAGTGATTCCCTTGAAGGACCAGCCATTAAAAAATATGAAGAAAAAAAAATGAAAAAATGTGAAGAAAATCTAAATTTTTGATGAAAGGGATAAGTGGGATGGGACCTATGTCTTCTATCCCATGACTTTTATAAATTTCAACTATATGTAGGGAAGCAAATAGGACAATATTACTTACCTAAAATAAGATAGCAAGGGTCTGTTTACTTCAGTTTAAAATCAGCTCAGCTCAATTCAGTTCAGTTCAACTTCAATCAGTTCAGTTCAGCTTTTCTCTTATTTTGCTTCTCATTAATCGTTCATTAAAAACTTTCAGTTCAGCTCAGCTCAATTCAATTCAATTCAATTGTTTTCAGCTGAAGTAAACAGGCCCTAATACTTGTAGAAGGATATGTCTAATGTTCAAGTTTGGAAAAAAAATTGTATTTTAATATGCCTCCTTCTATAGTTCTATACTACTATTTAACACAACCAAATTGTAGGAATATTTTGTGAACTAAATGCACTTTAGTTGATCTTATCTTCTACTAATAGGGAGTAATATTAAAGTTTTTCCCATAGTTTTTAATAATGTTTTTTTTTGGTCATTTTTATTCAGCAAGTAATCATGCATATAATATTATACATCTCTCATTATTTTATATTGCATATACGGAGTACATAATATTTTTGTACATATATGTGGTGTTGAAAAATTAAGTAAAACAAAGTGAAATGAAGTTATAATAATAATAATAAACCTTTGTTCATTTATATTAATTCGTAACGAGAGCTAACTACCGTTGTTCATTTTGTGTATGTAGGCAATGTACTTATTAATAATTAATACGAGTACTTCTAATTCCTATGGATTGTGGTAATAAATTGCTAGATCAAACAACATATGAACTGAATATGTTATTGATTAACACCTCTTCAACAAGGAGAGATCATGAATAGAACAAATCGAACCAAAATAGTTACGTTGTGTAGCTATGTGAGATGGAACACTATGTGCTAGTGTGTTGCGTAGCTCTTCAAATCAACAATAATTGTACCTCATCGACTGCTATAGTGATTGTGTGATTACTACCTATTAATTTATATATATTGCTTGTTGTTTGGACGTAATTATTATTTTTCAACAATTATTTATGACAAAGTTGATTGTTCAATTTCAACACATGAACTTTCAATTGGAGGAGCTGGATGCAGCAAATGTTGTTGATCGTCCCAGATCTCTTGTCCTTGTCTTTTATGATGTTAGTTGCTATAGTTTGTATATATGTTCGATTGTAACGGGGTTTATTGTATGTCTCCCACCCCTATTATCAAGGACATATGTACACTATAGGAAGGGTCCTAGCCAGGAAATCAATTCGTGTGTCCGTCGTCGTTGAGGTTGTAGGGTAGCTCATTGTGATAGTTTGTACGAGTTATTTTAACTGATTTATTGTACGTTCCCCACCCCTATTATTAAGGAGTAAGGACATAAACTATAACTTGGGTCCAAAGCCAAGAAATCGATCCATGTGTCCACTATTGAGGATGTAGGGCAGCTCAATTTAGAAATACTTTTTTTATTCTGAATGATTTGGAGATTCAATTTTAGGTAGAGGTTCATCCAATTATAGTCGCTAAATCATTAATGAAATATTTAGATGGAATGAGTCATTGACAATACAAGAACATATTGTTGAACGAAATGACTCATTGCGCAAAGTAAAACAAATTATTTAAATTGAATGACTCATCAGTAATTGCCAAATACAAAAACAAAACAAAAAAAAAAAACAAAAAAAAAAATTTTTTTTGGCAGTAAAAATTGGTTCGTTGAAACAAAAACTTAATTAAAGCTATATATCCTGAAAAATTTAAAGGCAAATATGTCAACATTTCATCCAAAATAGAAGAAATATAATTTCTAAAATTTCATCCAAAATACTAAACTATGCATATTGGTTTTTTAGTAAGTTTGGGATGGTAATCATTTAATTAACAGTCTAGGTTAACTTTCACTAATTTAAGGATACCTTTTCAAATTTGACTTCTAAGTAAAGTTCGATCATGCTCTTCTAAAACTAAAATTTATGAAGTTCCCCTTGAAGTAAATTCCCTTTTTCCAGCAAACATTTTTTTTTTTTAATAATCCGATGTACGTGGTACAAAAATATTGTTTTGAAAAGAAGATATCTATCATATACAATTAATTAGTTTAACCAACTACCATTCGTACTTCAAAATTTAAACATTTTCTACTATCTAAATTTTTTGAACTTACACTGTTAAAATTTAAGAGTATAAATCACATGTGAATCCCACATTGAAAAATAAATGAGTGAATGACTAATTATAAGCTTAGACAGCTACTCCATATATTACCAATTGATTTTATAATAGAAGCAGATGGGTTTGTATATGGTCATAAGGTCATCCTCTCCTCTAGTATAGACCTCGAACAAATAGAATAACTTGGAAAAAAATTGAATCTTGTGTTAATTTTTTTTTTTTTTTTTAATTTTACTAAAATTTCATGCAACTAGCTCGTAGCTTACTTAAAATTAATAATAAGACTTAGAAATCTCATGTGGTGTTGTTGCAAGTAACAATATTTTGTAGCTCAACATTGAAAAATGAAGATGCTCTTAACGTTATAGTAAAAAAATGAGCCGTACATGTAATTTATCACTTCAAAAATCATAAGAATAAGTACTTAAAATTATTCTTCGACAAGATAAATTAATTGTTTATGGTGGAAGAAGTCAAGAAGATACTCTATTGGAGAAAAAAAAAAAAAAGGAAAAAAAAGAAAGTGAGAGTAATAATATTCCATCTTAAAAATTTTCGGCGCTTCAATTCTTCAGAGTCTACACCCATTGGAGGATGTTGATTTGATGGTAGTTCGTTTTTCAATGAGACGTTAGTCGTATCGATGGCTAATATGGCGCGCTTTGATTCCCATGTTTCCTTCACAGATTCTATTTAATCTAGAGTTAGAATGTTAGATGGTGATGTAAAAATCATTAAGCTTTGTTTTTGGTTTTATAACAAAGTACTTGTAATAATTATTCTTTTACTATTTGCTACGCGTATATATATAATAATTTTTTTTTTTGGGTGATTGATATATAATAGGGACATGATTAAATTACATGCTTTCGATCATGCTATTTTAAACTTAACTTTAGTTGACAAAAATTGTATTTGGCTTTTATGAAGGCTTAATGTTATGTAATAAGTAGTAACTAAGCTAGTAATTGCTAGTTTACTTTAACTTCATTCACTCCCTCCTCCTCCTAACGTAGTTATGTCCTGGTTTAACATTCACCGACCAAAATAGGTCATTTGATGTTCACATTAGCTTAATTAGTCTTTTTGACTATGTGTTTGAAGTATGTAGCTAGCTTGTGTGACTAATTATATGTATTAGAATGTAAGTATTGTTTATATATATAAGAGTTTGATAAATAGGAATATTTTTTTGTCTTTCAAAATTAGATTTCAACAAGCTCTTTCTAAAGAGCTTCCCATATTAGAGTTAATTTCAGATTGTCTTTGAGAATGATCGAATAACTCTTCCAATATTAAGTTCTTTATTACCAATTCAAATTATATATGCATGAATTAGATGCTTGAGTGATCAAACTTGTAACAGTTTGTCAAAGAATTAACCAAAAATATAGAATAATCCATACTTTATAATACATGGTAATTTTTATTTTTATTTTTGAGAGACAAAATACAAAGTAATTAGTTAGGATGAAATGTCAAAGAGATGAGGAAATCTGATACCCTACTTATATAAGAGGAACTAAGCATGGATGTAGGAATTTCAAAAATGCGACAAAACAAGAAGATATGAACCGAAACATTTGAAAGAACAGGGTAATAAAAATAGAAATAAGTGTAAGGAATACAATGGATGGCTAAACTTTGACATATGTTTTCATGTTTTTTTTTTTTAGTATACCCACCAGGTTTACTGGAGCTTAGCTCCGACTACATCTGGATTCAATCCGTGTCAAACACTTAACTTATGGTGGGTGAGTTTCCCAATAACAGTTTTTTGCATTCTACTTGAGCCAACTCTTATTGGTTTCATGTTATTTAGTTAATTAACAATTTTTTTAACTTCATAAAAATAGATAGTGATGACTAGCTAGTAGCTTAACTGAATACTTTATACCATTTTTTTACATGTTATATTAGATTAAAAACTATAATATCTTTTTTGTTTTAATATAACAAGTAAAAAACAATAAAGATAGTATATAGATAGTATAATACTTTAGTAAAATGTGTGAAAAATGTTATGAAACGACAAAAAACTTTGTACTCCACCCCATTTACAAAATAATTTTTAAAAATAATTAAATAATCGATGAAGTAAACTAACTAACTACGTCTCACTTCTTGCAGGCTTTGCACACGAGTTTCTCACACCCTCTTCGAACAGATTACCCCTTTTTGCTTCAGCAGCCATATTCTATTATAGGTTTACCCATTGACTAGGAAAGAGCGTGAAGTGATTTTGACACTCCTAGCTTTCTGAGAATAGAATTTAAAAGAAACAACGCTTTCACCATTAGTTCGTTACGATTATGTTCGGAAGTATCAAAATCATTTCTCATTCTATGTATCTAATACTATTAAAAGACTTCCTACTATCGACTTATATTTATAATAGTAAAATAAAAAAAAATAATAAGTAAGTAGTAAATTAAGTTTTGGAGTATCAAAATTATTTTCCGTTCTAGCTAATAGCACTAATCACTTCCAACTATGGAGTTATATTTATAAAAATAATTTAACAATGTTAAAAAATAAAAAGATTAATGAAAGAAGAATAAAAACATACCAAATTGATTCCTCCACTTCTCAAAGTAAGGAAAAAGAGAAGAAGTATAATCATGGCCCACAATTTCATCATGTGAAGAAGACTTAAACGCCATAGATTGAATCCTTTGCATCTCTGAAACATTCCCAAATAACAAAGATGGTGAAGGACCTTTGATGCCATATTTCATTAACTTGTTTCTTTGTATTTGTGATTTCACCCACATATTATTCTTCCATAAATGAATCATTAAGCTAATTACCCCACAAATTAGTAATGATGATATCATAATTATTTCAAGATTAGGAAACATAATAACTTTTTTTTTTTTTTTTGGGTTTTTGGTGTGTTTTTTTTTTTTTTTTTTTTTTTTTCTTTTTATATAAAAAGAAATAATGAAGTAGAGGAGAAATAATATATAAAGTGTACAAGTAGTGTAGGCTAAAAAAAGTGTTATTATTAACAGAAAATATCCGATGGTGACATGATATATATAACTATATAAGGCGTGTCTCTAGCAAGTGTGCGTCTAAGCTAACATGCTTATTAAGCAAGTGCTAATGTTAATGAGACGGTTGCATTAATTAATGCTAATATAAAGTTAAAACAGGTATCATCATTATTTTTTGATGATTAAAAGGAGAGGAATTAAAATATATGGATTGGTAAAATAAAAATTGGATAAGTGTTTTCGCTATTGATTTACCTTGTTTACTTTCAAATGGACAACAAGAGAAATAAGCAAGAGTACTAAATACATAACACTTTCTATTTAATACGAAAGAGAGACTTTATTTATTTATATATCGGAATCAAGGTCATCCATCCAAAAAGTTGCATAGATGGATGATGAAACCCCAACATCGAAGTCAATAATTAGATCAAAATTCTGGACAATAGAGGAATACAAAAGATTTTTCCTTTGTAATTCCATCTATTAATACAACCGAGGCACCCTAGTAATAGGATGCCTATTAATACTAATACTAACATAATTGATATCCAAAGTTGCTAAATTATTAAACTTAAGATACATAATATAATAGAGCATAGAACATAACAAGGAAATGTAGCCATATACACCAGAAGAACAGAAACCAAGGGAGCATAAAATGATGATCAGTGAACATTGGAACTAGAAGAACTACCCACATTCTAGAGGTCCATATTGAAGGCCTGCTGAATTGCAAGAGGAAAGATCATGTATTCCTTGTAGCTGCTTTCCATAGAGTAAGATAGCTGAGCAAGGATGTGTGCAACTTGGTTTGCCTCACGCCTAACATGATTAAAAGTAATCTTCCAAGGTTTTTGAATGAAGGAGGCAACTTCGTAAAAAAGGTGCAGCAGTTCATGACTAGAGCGATCCGAGGCAGCATCAAGCATAGTTATAATTGCTTTAGCATCTGTTTCCACCTCCAAAATTTTCAAATTATAGGACCAATCAACCTTTCAACCATGAATGAGACCCGGCCTAGAGCTTAGCAGAGAGTGGTTTAGAAGCTGTGAATCAAGCTGAAAAACCAACAAACCAACTCCCATCATCCCTTCTTATAACACCACCTCCTCCAGTAGAGGAGTGACCCTTCCAAGTACCATCCACATTAAGCTTGAAGAATCCTTCTTGGGGTGGTATGCAACGACGCAAATGATCATCTATCATCGGCTTTACAATGTTTGTCTGAAAAACACGGTTATTAGCATAATAGTCACAAAGGAAACGATTGAAAACAGAAGCAAAGTGAAGCATTTTGCATTCAAAAACATCCATGTTGTGCATTTTCCAAATATGCCATATAGCAATAGTGAATATCATCCTCCACTGGTTATTCGGTTGCATATTGAGATTAATCCATGAATTCCAAGTTGTAGTGAAAAAAGTATGATGATTTGTGATAGTGATATTAAGTTTGTTAAAGATTTTAACCCATAAGAAACGAGTATTAGGCCAGTCACGGAAGAGATGTAAATGAGATTCCAAGTCATGTAAGCAACGAACACAAGTGGTAGAAAATTTGAATATTTTACAACTTAAAACAGTTCCAACACGGAGGATACTATGGAAAATATTCTAACACAACCATTTGTATTTGAAAGAGCTTTTAATTTTCCACAAGGTCTTCCAATTATTTAAATCAGGATCCACAATAGGGAGATCAATTGTGTTATTATAAGCTGACTTTATACTAAAAAGCCCATTATCATTTAATTTCCAACGCAAGTAGTCATTATGTGGGGATGTGGGAAGAGGAATAGAAAGGATCATTTTGTCTATATCAAGAGGAAGAAAATTAATAATGCGATCAAGGTACCATTGATAATCTTTTATTATATGAGAAACTCTCCTATTTGAAATATGTTCTAGAATATTATCAATTAAAACATAAAGGGGAGAAGGGCCAACCCAGTGATGGAACCAAAGAGACGTATCTCTACCGTCACCAATATCATTTATCATTGCCTTGGCGATTACATTTCTACCTTTAAGAATGTCTTTTAAAATATGAGAGTGGGAAGGAGAAGGAGTCATTGTCATGAAGTCTCTTTTACGAAGGTAACGCTCATGAAGAAGACGCACCCATAGTTTATTAGGATGAGTAAGAATACGCCAACACAGTTTTGCCATAAAAGTGAGGTTCCAGATACGAAGATTGTGAATGCCTAAACCTCCCATGTTCATAGGAGAGCAAACATGTTTCCAAGAAGTACAAGAAAAGTATCTAGAGGCATTGACCTTGTTCCAAAGAATTTTTTTGGCTTTCTCTAGATCATCTATAACAGCAATCGGAATGACATTAGTTTGCATGGCATAGAGAGGATATGAGTTGAGGACAGACTTAATAAGCGTGCAATGGTCAGCCATATTTAAAAGCTTAGCTTGCCAACCACGAATCCTATCGAAAGTTTTATCTAACAAGGCTAAATAAGAAGATTTAGATAAACGGTTTGGGGAGATGTCAACCCCAAGATACTTACCAAAAGAGGAAGAATGGGTAATACCACCAGCTTTAGAAATATCCACTCTTTGAAGATGGCACATTTTAGGAGGAAATATTATAGTTGATTTTTCAATATTTAAATGAAGACTAGACAAAGTTGAAAAAGAAGCAAGGAGATTCATAATATTTTTAATATTACTGATAGAAGCAGCACCAAAAAGAAAAACGTCATCAACATAGAAAAGAAAAGTTAGACCCAGACTTCTACTAATTCTCAAAGGTTTCCATTTACCCTCAGCTAAATGATCCACGATCATTATTGATAATCTTTCTACGCAAAGGAAAAAAAATATAAGGGCTAAGAGGATCACCTTGTCTAATTCCCCTTGAAGAAAGAAAGGGTTCAGTAATTTCTCCATTCCAAAGGATAGAAATGGAGGGAGTTGTAATACAAGACATAATGAGATTAATCAAATTACTTGGAATATTAAAACCAACTAAAGTCTCTCTAACAAAGCCCCATTCAATACTGTCAAAGGCCTCAGTTAAGTCTATTTTCAAAGACATTATTTTTGTTTTTTTGTTGCCTTTTTAAAAAAGTGAGCAACTTCTTTGATAATTATAACATTTTCTTCTATGCCACGACCTTTGATAAAAATAGTCTGGAGAGGATTAACCCATCTACCCAAAAATTCTCTTAAACGAGAAGCCAGAGTTTTAATGATGAGCTTATAAGATGTGTTGCAAAGACCGATAGGACGGAAGTCATTAAGGGAAATGGGGGCATCTTTTTTGGAATAAGGCATATGTAGGAATCATTAATGGCGCGCAGTGGGGATATACACCAGTTGGAAAGCAGTGCAAACAAGAGTAGTTAAAGGTTTTGACATAGTATCCCAAAATCTTTGGTAAAAGATAGGCTAAATACCAACAGGACCAGGGCATTTAATGGGGTCCTTAAGAAAAAGATTGTTCTTAACTTCTTCTGTTGTGATTGGGCCATTGAGGCAAAGAATCTGATGGTTAGAAGCATAATTTTTGGGGACAAAATAAGAAAATTTATTTTGTGAAAAAAAAAACACAAGTAGTAAAAACATTAAAGAAATGGGTAGTTGCCATTTTTTAAGGGAGTCTGTGTCGATAACCCAAATACCGGAACTGTTTTGTAGGGTGGTGATTTTAGATCTTTTTTTTTATTTTAGCAAGAATGTGAAAATATTTAGTATTACAATCCCCATGCTTTCTCCAATTTATACCAGCTTTTTGTGCCCAAACAATTTTTTCAATTCTTTGAAAATCATGAAGTTCAGACAACAAGTTATGCTCAAGGTTATTATTTACTAAGGAAAGAAGAATAATATTTGGAAAGAGACAACTGGATCCCTTCCAATCTAGCAACTATTTTACGTTATTTAACGGTCATATTACCAAAAACATTATTACTCCAAGATTTTATATTATTAGTAAAATTAATTTTGCCTTGTAAGTAATCTAATGCGCCCTTATCCCAACTATTACAGAAAAAATCAGGGAAAAAAGTGTGCTCAAGCCAAGATTCTTTATAACGAAAAGGATAACTAGCATTAGTTTTAACATCATCATAAAGATTAACAAAGAGTAGTGATCAGAAAAGGTTAACTTCGTCTGCGGAAATTCATCAAGCCACTTAGTGTTAGAGAGAGCCCTATCCAACCTTTCCCAAATTAGAAAAGCTCCATCACGGCCATTGCACCAAGTATAAGGATTACCATGAAAATCCAAGTCAACTATACCAGCATCATCCATGAAATCAGTAAAATCACGAGAACTAGACGGTTTAACCACTCTTCCACCCATTTTTTTTCTGATTTATTTGTTACCTCATTGAGGTCACCAACAAATTCCAGTTAGGAGAATTTCCTTTGTGGGGTTAATGAAATATAGTAAAGCATGGAAATAATCATCTGCCTCACCATTAAACTTAACAACAGTTTGATTTCTAGAAAATCGTAATACCACCTCGCTTCCTTTTTGCTTGAACAATTTCACAACCATCAAATTGCAAGTGGCGCTTAACTGTTCTAGCACGAAAAAGATCACATTTTGTTTCTTAAAAAATAAAAATTAAAGGGTGATGATTTCTTATTACGTCCCAAGCATGGGGAACAAATTCGTTTGATGAGGCCCCTCTCACATTCCAAAGAATGATCTTCGTATCAAGATTTGGAAGGGGTCTCCTCGCATTCGGGAGATTGGATATCTCACAATCTTTCTAGTGAATCGGAGGTGGGGCACCTCCCCTCTTTTTAGACCTAAGGTCCGCTTCGGTGGGCCGATTCGGGTGGAGGACATTGTCAGGTGGGGAGTTTGGCTGGGGCGGCACATCTGTTAAAAGATAACGTAAGTGTCCTATGATGAGCTCAACGAGAACAGAAATCTCGTGTGGAATAGAACGGTTAAAGCTCGTTTGATTCTGATTTTGAGTACGAATACGAACCGTGAAAGCGTGGCCTAACGGTCCTTTAGACCTTCGGACTTTGAAGCTAGAGTTGTTAGAAAAGTTACCACAGGGATAACTGGCTTGTGGCAGCCAAGCGTTCATAGCGACGTTGTTTTTATATCGTTCTATGTCGACTCTTCCTATCATTGTGAAGCATAATTCACCAATTGTTGGATTGTTCACCCACCAATAGAGAATGTGAGCTGGGTTTAGACCGTCGTGAGACAGGTTAGTTTTACCCTACTAATGACAGTGTCACAATGGTATGTAATTCAACCTAGTATGAGAGGAAACATTGATTCGCACAATTGGTTATCACGCTTGGTTGAAAAGCCAGTGGCGCGAAGCTACCGTGCGTTGGATTATGACTGAACGCCTCTAAGTCAGAATCCGGGTCAGAAGCGACGCATGCGCCCGCCACTCGATTATCGTCGTACAGTAGGGGCTTCGGCCCACAAGGGCACGTGTCGTAGGCTGTCGTGAGGGCCACCTCGAAGTACAATGCCTACCGAGTGGCGGGTTAAATCCTTTGTAGACGACTTAAATACGCGACGGGATATTGTAAGTGGCAGAGTGACCTTGCCGCCACGATCCACAGAGATTCAGCCGTATGTCGCTTCGATTCGTCCCTCCCCCTTTAACCCCCTAACCCCATATTCCCTTAAAACTACTACATATTGCAAAAAGAGGCTGCCTGAGCGCCTAAATATTTTCTAAGTATAGATGGGGCATGTCTACAATTGTGGTGGGTGCACACATGCATGCATTCATCAGATCCTAGGACAAGGATACACAGCACATTATGTGAAAAGAGCCTGTCTGCCCTGGGCCAATAGCTCACCCCTTCCTCCCGTCTCCCGTCGGAAAATATTGAATAGTACAAAAAGAGGCTCCCTGCCCTCAACAACGCTCATGATCAAGGGGTTTGAAGTTCAAACTCCTGGGTTGAGGGATCAAAAGAGGTGTTTAGGGGCCGAAACAGATCGTAGGGGGTGCTGTGGTGGTCCATAGCACGTGGTAAAAAAATAGTGCAAAAAAAGTGACGGGTCCCAGGACGGCCCCTCTGGAAGCCTAAAACAAAGGTTATTATTCACTGTTTTTTGGGGTTAAGGGGTCCCGGAAAAAAAAATCTAGGAAATTGACCAGGGTACCCGCAACGTAAAAATATGAACCCAAACCAAAGGATTCAGGGAGAAAATGTCATATAAGGGATTATAACAAGGCCTTGCACGATTTCTTATGAGGCTGTTTTTTTCCCCTCTCTGGAAGAGCCCATAAGAGGTGTTTAGGGGCCAAAACCGATCGTGGGGGGTGCTGCGGAGGTCCATAGCATGTGGTAAAAAAACGAGGCGAAAAAGTGATGGATCCCAGAACGGCCCCTCTGGAGGCCTAAAACAAAGGCTATTTATTATACACTGTTTTTTGGGGTTCCGGGGTCCTGGGAAAAAAAATCCAGGAAATCGACTGGGTGGCCGTAAGGTAAAAATATGAACCCACACCTAAGGATTCGGGGTGAAAAGGTCATATGAGGGATAATAACAAGACCTTACACGGTTCTTTACCCTTTCTGGAAGAGGCCATAGAGGGATCATAAGAGGTGTTTAGGGGCCAAAACCGATCTTGGGGGTGCTGTGGAGGTCCATAGCACGTGGTAAAAAAATGAGGCAAAAAAATGATGAGTCCCGGAACGGCCCCTCCGGAGGCCTGAAACAAATGCTATTATTCACTGTTTTATGGGGTTCTAGGGTCCCGGGAAAAAAAATCCCGGAAATCGACCGGGGTGGCCGTAAGGTAAAAATATGAACCCAAACCAAAGGATTCGGGGTGAAAAGGTCATATGAGGGATAATAACAAGGCCTTACAAAGTTCCTTACCCCTTTCTGGATGAGGCCATAGAGGGATCATAAGAGGTGTTTAGGGGTCGAAACTGATCGTGGGGGGTGTTGTGGTGGTCCATAGCACGTGGTAAAAAAAACGGGGCAAAATAAAGGCTATTTATTATTCACTATTTTTGGGGTTAGGGGAACCCGGAAAAAAAAAATTCCGGAAATCAAGCGGGGTGGTCGTATAGTAAAAATATGAACCCAGACCACAAGATTCGGGGTGAAAAGGTTATAAGAGGGATAATATTATAATAACAAGTCCTTCCTATAGACACCTAATTTAGTCCCCCTGTCCCGCGGTAGGACTCTGTGATGATTAAAAAAAACTCATTTATTTAGAAGATTGGATAATCGAGTATACTTGGGCATAAAAAATAAGTTTCGGATATTAAAAAAGGATCATTCTTATTTAACAAAATTTTTTTAATTATCCCAACATTTTTTTTATTATTTAAAAATAAATAATAATAACAATAATAATAATAATAAATACAAAATGAAAAATAATAAATCTTTGAAAAATGCAGCGCGGTTAATTTAGTCACGCTGACAGCTCAGCGTGACTAAGTTAACAGCGCTACCCTAGCAGCGTTGTAGGGTTTCTCGCGCTAATGGGCCAGCGCGATTCAGCGTACCACGCTAGCAGGCCAGCGCAATTAGGGTTCCCACGCTGCTATAATATCTTCATTTCTAAACAACTTTTTTTACTCACTTTCTCCCTTACACTAAAATAATCCGAAATATTGTTTTTCTATCATCTTCATTTTTATAAATAGTTACTTATTATTATTTTACTATTAATTTTATTTAAAAAGTGGCTACAAACTTTGATAATATTGAAACAATAATTCGACTCTGCCCAAATTAACACTCGACGACTCCAATCTTCATACGAGAAGTGGTACGTGTCCCGAGAGCCCTAAAAAAATCAAATTTGTGGATTTGTTGTTGTTGTTTTTGTGAATCATTTACCGCTTTCATCATTTTATTTTTGTTAAAGGACTTAATTTGAATTAATATATCACATTAAATCAAGATAATTGTTTTGGACAAAATGTATCATGCTAGGAACCTTGAATTAATCTTAACGACGGTTTGACTAAATTAGTTAGTTTCATTTGATATCACCTTAATAATAGTAATTTTGTATTAGGTTGTAAATCAATTACTTGGTTCTTTGTATAACTTGTGTATGATTGAGAGAAAACTAGTAATGGCCGCCTACGGGCTAATATGACGCACTCCGCCATATTAGTACCTCCACCCCCGAATCCAACCTGTGGCTCATAAGATCATAACTTGGAGTCATCCCCATGGGATCGAAAGGGTTCACTAGTACAAAAATTGAATTTTGCTGCGCCACATTTGCTGCGGTTCTTTGGGATTTTTAAAGAACTGCAGCAAATAGTTTTTGATGATACACATGAAAAATTATTTGCTGCGATTGATTTTTTGCTGCGGTTTTTTTGGTTATTTGCTGCGGTTATAACCGCAGCAAATAAAGCAACCCAAAACAAATAGTTGAAGCCCAGCCCAAACGAAGTGGTATAGATGCAAAACCCTCCAACAAATTTTATTCTTTAATTTGCTTCCTTCTAACCCTAACCCTAAACCTATCCCTCTTCTCTGATCTTATCTTCTCTTCTCTCCCTCATAGCCTCACTCGTCTCTGATCTTCTCTTCTCTCCCTCACAGCGTCACTCGTCTTCTCTTCTCTCTCATCTCCCTCTTCTGATCTTCTCTCTTCCTCCAAAAATCTCTCTCTCTTCATTTTTTCCTCTCGATCTCATTCTCCTACATCTATTAAGGTAAAATCCACCTCTTTTCTCTCCTTCTTCTTGTTTTATTTTTCAGTATTAATTTTTATTTTGTGTTTTAATTTTTGTGTTCTGATTTTGTGCGTTTTGGAGGCGATTTTTGGTGGCTTTTGGAGGCAATTTATGGTGGCGATTTATAGGTGGCTTCAACGTTAAGGTTAGCTTTGCTTGTTTTCTTTTGGGTTCTATTTTTATCATATATTTTGGTGTTGATTTTGTTGTTTTTTTATTTTGATTTTGTTGTTGTTTTTTGTTTCGATTTTTATTTAATTTAGTTTAAGGTGGTGGTTTTGTGTTTGGCTGGTTGTTTGTTTTTGGTTGTGGTTGTGGTGGTTTTGGGTTTGGTGGTTTGTTTTTGGTTGTGGTTGTGATTTCCTGGCTTTTGTTGTGGGTGTGTGTTGGTTGTTTGTGTGTGGTTGTGAGTGAATGAGTGTGAGTGTCAGTGTGAATGTCAGTGAGTAAGGGACTGACTGTGAGCGTGAGAGTGTGACTGAGTGTGTGTGTGAGGACTGATTTGTTGTTGAAGAAAAGGATATTTGTTGATTTGTTGACTTAGTGGGTTAGGTTATTGTTTGGACTGTTGTTGTTCTATTGTTGTTGTTCCTTTTTGTTCTAATTGTTGTGTTCTGATTGTTGTTGTTTAGATTGTTGTTGTTTTGATTATTGTTTTGATTATTATTGTTATTCTGAGTGGGTTTTGTTTGGTTGTGGTTTACTGTTGTTGTGGTTGAGGTCTGGTCTTATTGGTTTATGAGTGACTGAGTGTAAGTTTTATGACTGTGTGAGTGAGTGAGTGAGTGACATTGTGTGTTAGTGAATGACTGTTTGAGTGAGGGAATGTGAATGAGAGAGTGTGAGTGACTGAGTGAGTGTGAAACAGTGAGTGACTATGAGTGAAAGAGTGCCAGTGAGAGAGTGACTGAGTGAGTTGAGTAAGCGTGAGAGAGTGACTGACAGAGAATAATAGTCTCTGTGAGAAAGATAGAGAGAGAATAAGTGAGTGATTGAGTGAGAATGAGACAGACAGAGAGTGACTGTGACAGAGAGAGTAAGTGAGAGTGTGAGTGAGTGGTTGTGCGAGTGACTTTGTTGATGAGAGGGTGGGTGAGTGAGTGTCAGCGAGAGTGTGGTTGTGTGAATGATTGTGTGAGTGAGAGATTGGGTGAGTGTCTCAGTGTGGTTGTTATTGTTGTGATGTTGTATTGTTGTTGTTGTTATTATTTCATTCTTTGTTTCAAAATTTCAGATCCAAAACACTACTACAACTTTCATTCTTTGTGTCTTAGCAATGAAACGAGTTGTTGTTTAGTTGTTGTTCTTTTTATCAATATGGTTAGCCAAGCCTTCATTTAAGTTGACAATCATCCACTGCTCTACCTGACATGCTTCATTGTTTAGATGTAATGCTTGAATGAATGAATTAGATTTTGAATCTATGAAAGAATGGTTTAATGAGTATGTTAATGGATGCTTGAATGAAATATTTCGATGAGATTGAGCTTATGATTGATGTTTATTGATTTAGATGAGATTGAGCTTATGATTGATGTTTATTGATTTGTGGTCTGATGTGTTGCTTCTTACTTGATTCCCTTATGGTCAGACAATTGCATCTCTTATGGTGATGCGATTGTTGAATGATGATCGAGTCCCTTATAGTCCGACAATTATTTGATAAAAAATGAGTCCTTTTTCATAAGACACTAATTATCTCCAAATGATGAAGGGACTCAAGTGATGACCATGGTCAACATCATTGAGGTTTGAGTTGCTCCAGGCTTAAAAACCTGTTGAAGTAGCCTAACTCGAATGGTGGGTGATCGTAACCACTTCCCTGATGGAGATTATGTATATAAACATAAATATATATAGTCTATTGTTGTGTCACTACAAGAAAACAGGGATTTTGCGACGGACTAATTCCGTCGCAAAAATGTCGATTTTCGTCGCTATTTTTTTTGTCGCAAACAATTTGCAACGGAATAATTGAAGTTTGCGACGGACTTTTCCCTCGCAAATTTGCGACGGAAAATTCCCTCGCAAACGTACTATTTTGCGACGGAAAATTCCCTCGCAAACGCACTAACTCGTTGAGGTTTGNACCATGGTCAACATCATTGAGGTTTGAGTTGCTCCAGGCTTAAAAACCTGTTGAAGTAGCCTAACTCGAATGGTGGGTGATCGTAACCACTTCCCTGATGGAGATTATGTATATAAACATAAATATATATAGTCTATTGTTGTGTACTGTTGTTGTGGCTGCGGTTGTGTTCTTGTGGCTATTATTGTGATGTTGGTTGTTACTGATGTGATGTTATTGCTGTGATGTCGTGAATGATAAGAATGAATGAATTATTGAATGATGAATATATGAATGCTTGTTAATGAATTTTGCTTGTTTATGTATAAGTTATGAATGAGAATACTATATAAAATAAATGATTGAATGAGACTACTATATGAATAAATGATTGAACGAAAGAATGGTTGAATGAGTATATTAATGGATGCTTGAATGAGTATATTAATGATGCTTGAATGACATATTTAGATGAGATTGAGCTTGTGATTGATTTTATGAATGAATGAATGGGTTTATTCATGAATGGTAATGCTTGAACGAATGAATAAGAATAGGAATGGGTTGAATGAATGTATAGATATGGTTGAATGAATGAATTAGAGTATGATTTATACATTTTTTTTGTTGTTGCTCTCTTTGCTCTTCTCTTTATCTGCTGTCCTGCTGGCCCGCCACTGCCGTTGTGTTGCTGATGTTGGTGTGCCGCTGCTGTAATGCTGCTGCTACTGGTTCTCGGACCGCACTGCTGTATGCTCTACTTCTCAAATCACTCACCAACAAGTCCATCACCAATCGTGTTTAAGTTAAATTTCAAATGTATTTTTGTGATAGAAGTGTATTTTTTTGTGATAGAAGTGTAATTCAATTGAAAATAAGTGATTCTATGTATGTATAACATTTCAGCTTCTAATTTTGCTTTAAAATGCAAAAAATAAAAAAAATAAAAATTTGGGTCCTTATTTGCTGCGGTTATTCACAAAACCGCAGCAAATAAGTGTTTTTTTTTTGTGGGAAACTTTCCCTCCAATTTTTGATGCTTTATTTACTGCGCTTCAACAAACAACCACAGCAAATAATAATTCACTTTATTGCCGCTATGGGGTTTGCTGCGGTTAAAAACCGCAGCAAATACTTGGGTTTTGACCGCAGCAAAACTTGATTTTTGTACTAGTGGTTGTTCGTGCAATTTAGATTATCATCTCATATTAGTGTCCCATTCGTAATCAGTCTAAATACACGATTTATGAGTTTGATTCCTAAAATTCATTGGCGACTCCTTACTAGCATCGTCCGTACTCGTTGATATTATCTCACTCGAAAAAAGATAATTAAAAATTAAAAAAAACACTAAAATAGCGTAGCGCGACAGACTTTGTCATGCTAACGTCGCAGCGTTACAAAGTTTGCTGCGTTACACCTGCAGCGTGACAAACTCAGTCGGCGTAACAAACTTTGTCACGCTACGTTGCCAGCGCGACTGAAATTCCTGCGCTCTTATTTTGTTGTAAAATACTTCTAAAAAAGTCTATTTTACCTTTCCTTAAGCCAATTTTTTAGGTCTAACTCGACCTATGGACGGTTCGGGAAAGGTGACCAAAAAAATTTGGGACCCTAAAATTCGGGGCCCCTACACTTACACGGTTCCTTACCCCTTTCTAGAAGAGGCCTAGAGGGATCATAAGAGGTGTTTAGCGGCCGAAACCGATCTTGGGAGTGCTGTGGAGGTCCATAGCATGTAGTAAAAAAAAAAAGGGACGAAAAAGTGATGAGTCCCGGGACGGCCCCTCCAGAGGCCCGAAACAAATGCTATTTATTATTCACTGTTTTTTGGGGTTCCCGGGTCCGGGAAAAAAAATTTCGGAAATCGACCGTGGTGCCCATAAGGTAAAAATATGAACACAGACCAAAGGATTCGGAGTGAAAAGGTCATATGCACGATTGTAACAAGGCCTTAGACGGTTCCTTACGAGGCTGTTCGATCCCCTCTTTGGAAGAAGCCATAAGAGTGATCATAAGAGGTATTTAGGGGCCGAAACCGGTCATGGGGGGTGCTTTGGAGGTCCATAGCACGTGGTGATAAAAAAAAAACGAGGCGGAAAGGTGACGGGTCCCGGGACGGCCCCCCCGGGGCCTGAAATAAAGCTATTTATTGTTTTTTAGGGTTCCGGGGTCCTGGGAAAAAAAATCCCGGAAATAGACCGGGGTGCCCATAAGGTAAAAATATGAATCTAGACCAAAGGATTCGGGGGAAATGGTCATATAAGGGATTATAACAAGGCCTTAGACGGTTACATATAAGGCTGTTTTTCCTTTTTCTAGAAGAGGCCATAAGAGGGATCGTAAGAGGTGTTTAGGGGCCGAAACTGATCATGGGGGGTGTTGTGGAGGTCCATAGCACGTGGTAAAAAAACGAGGCAAAAAAGCGACGGGACCCGAGATGGCCCCGCTGAAGGCCTGAAACAAAGGCTATTATTCACTGTTTTTTGGGGTTCCGGGGTCCCTAGAAAAAAAATCCCGAAAATCAACCGTGGTGGCTGTAAGGTAAGAATATGAATCCAGACCAAAGGATTTGGGGTGAAAAAGTCATATGAGGGATTATAACAAGGCCTTACACGGTTCCTTACCCCTTTCTAGAAGAGGCCATAGAGGGATCATAAAAGGTGTTTAGTGGCTGAAACCGATGTTGAGGGGTGCTGTGGAGGTCCATAGAACGTGGTAATAAAACGGGGCAAAAAAGTGACGAGTCCCTGGACGGCCCCTCCGGAGGCATGAAACAAAGGCTATTTATTATTTACTGTTTTTTGGGGTTCCGGGGTCCCAAAAAAAATCACGGAAATAGACCAGGGTGCCCGTAAGGTAAAAATAAGAACCTAGACCAAAGGATTCGGGGGGAAAAGCTCATATGAGGGATTATTATAAGGCATTAGACAGTTCCATATAAGGTTGTTTTTCCCCTCTCTGGAAGAGGCCATAAGAGTGATCATAAGAGGTGTTTAGGGGCCGAAACTGATCGTGGGGGGTGCTGTGGAGGTCCATAGCAAGTGGTAAAAAAAACGGGGTGAAAAAGTGACGGGGTCAGGGACGGCTACGACGGAGGCCTGAAATAAAGGCTATTATTCACTGTTTTTGGGGTTCCGGGGTCCCGAGAAAAAAAATCCCGAAAATCAACCGTGGTGAACGTATGGTAAAAATATGATCGCAGACTAAAGGATTAATGGTGAAAAGGTCTTATGAGGGTTAATTTTTCCCCTTTTTGGAAGAGGCCACAAGAGGGATCATAAGAGGTGTTTAGGAGCCGAAGCCGATCTTAGGGGTTGTTGTGGAGGTCCATAGCATGTGGTAAAAAAACGGGGCGAAAAAGTGACGAGTCCCGAGACGGCCCCTATAGAAGCCTGAAACAAAAGCTATTATTCACTGTTTTTTGATGTTTCGGGGTCCTGGAAAAAAAAATCCCTAAATGGTGGTTGGATTGGTAGAGGTATGGATGGTGGTGTTAGTGGTTAATTTTGAAATCTTTAAAAATGAAGTAAGGGTAACTTAGGAAATTTACCTTGTATTTTAGACGGCCGCTACGAAAACTAAGCCGTAAATAATAGTTCACTTTTTTTTTTTTTGTGCATGGGATATTATAAATTTAGATTATCATTACCCTAAATATACTAGTAACAACTTTACCGTATATAGTTCCTTACATCATGAGTAGTAAATATAATGCACTTATTTTTGTGTGTGCACTGGTGCACGGACTAGTTCAATATTTTATAGGGGCGTGCGATGCACGAGCATGCTAATACAATATTTTATTTTAAAAAATAAAAGTATTACCGGACAAACAATCATACTTATCTAGTTATCTTTTTTTATTAAATCAAAATTTTAATGCATAATTA
Source organism: Suaeda aralocaspica (assembly GCA_016808085.1). NCBI lineage: Eukaryota > Viridiplantae > Streptophyta > Magnoliopsida > Caryophyllales > Amaranthaceae > Suaeda > Suaeda aralocaspica. The sequence goes on from PYUH01000185.1 coordinate 2,351,862, forward strand.
TATATAATTATAGAAATTATCTTATTTTCAGACAAAAAAAGTCATATGAGATTTGTTACACTCGTCCCAATGTTTTAGATTATCAATATGTAATTTGCATAATATTTATTTTATTGATCAATTTTTCTTATTTGGTAGATTTTTTTTTTCAATTTATTATCTTTAAATATCATTGGCTAAATTTACTTATGTGTCATTCAATTTCTTTTTTATCATTAATACGGTTGGCTAAATTTACTTATTTGGCATGAGAATTAAGAAAACAAAAAGAAATTGACTATTTCAAACATGATTGGTTTAGAACCTATAAATCTAGGCGACGCTCTCAATGCTCTCCAATTATTCTACTTGAGATGGTATATATATATTAATTAAATTAAATTGGAAAAAATTGATTTCAATATCTAATTATTGTTCTCATTATTTAATTTAATGAGAATTTTTATTCACTCTAGTCAATAACAATGGAGTGACTATTGATCATGATTTGGTAATAATTAATGTTGGTAATTAACAACGGATAATTTATTAATTTATCTAAGATTCCAAGTGTAACAAAAAAAAATGTATAAACTGAATATATAACAAACTTTGTGAAACGGAGGAAATATTATACGGAGCATTTGTATTTTTTGTGGTAAAAACACTGAATATTAAATAATTAATTAACTCAATAATGATATGTGCAAATTCAGTGTATCAGCTTTGTAATTGGCTAGTGCATAGTATTCGTTCTCAATGAAGCATAGACAAATTCTGACATGTTATTAGGTGTGGAGTCCTTAATGTATGGAATCCAAAACTCTAAAAACTTAAAAATTTAGGAGGGTGGTAATTACGAAAAATTTAAGGGGCATAAAGAAATTTAACAATAATTTTGTTTAATTGGGGCATGCCGCAGTTTCAACTATTTAAGGAGAGAAGGTTTTGAATTAGTTTGAGGGTTTAAGCCCCATGGCCCTTGTTAGATTCAGATATCCTTATTTGAGGAGACTCACCCAATCTAGGTACACAGTGTAGGTGAATTCGGATGTAGTCGGGGCATAAGTTCCCGTCAATAAGATAAAAAAAAAAAAAAAAAAAAAAAAAAAAAAAAACTTCGGTAAGTAAATAATGGATGAATATTGTATGATATATAAACATAATATTATAATACAAATATACAATTGAGAACTTATTTTAATGTGAATTTTCACACCTCATAGCATAAGTTTGTTTATTTATGTTACAATCAGAGAAACATGGAGCGACTAAATAGAATAGAAGAGTATAAAAAAGGTAGGAGGGTTGAAAATTCATAGGCGGTTATCTGAAAAACGACTATCAAAACTTTTATATGTCAAATGTCTAATTATATTAATCATGGAGCTTGCTTAGTATTATTATTTTTTTTTTGTAATTATTGTAGATAATTAAAAAATACTGTTGAGAATTTTCTTTATTTTAAAAAAATAATTCCTAATTATTATTATCTATTTTTATGACCATTTTACAAAATTATTATTAAAAAAATTCAAAAAGGATCTTTTTTTACAATAGTTTCATTTTTAGAAAATAATGTAATGATTTTGAAGCTCCCCATAATTTATTCAACTTATATAGACGAACTTAAGTTATGTGTTTAATTAATATAACTTTGGTAGCCGGAACTTAAACGGCCGGCCAAGAATTTGAGTCGGATCCAAAGGAAGTTTTGAGTTTTGGGTAATGGAGGAGTACCACTATACATGTGATGGCTTCAAGCTCTCATCCTGGACCTTATTATATTTGCCAAACTACAGTTTCATTGTGATAATTTGTGGTCCTAATTTAGAAGAAATTATTTTCCCTAACGTATCAATTACTAATTGGCCCTATGTATCTTACTATCTTCTCTTCTCTTCTTTTCTTTGGATTTGTTTTGCCTTTTTTGCAATATAATCCCTCCCCATCCTCTCTTCTTGGATTTCATTTTGTTTTTGTTATACATTTGAGATAATAAAAATTATCTTTTGCGTCGTACTTTCTTTGTGCGAAATTAGTTATTGAGTTGTTGCAATCGATTACATGATTTTCACTTAATTCTTCCTCTGATCCTTTGTTTGATAAGGAATCGAAGTTGTATAATTAGGCTAGATAATTGTTATCGGGGAAAAATGTAATGTATAACAATGAAAGGAGCAACTCTACTGCTCAACAAGATCATAAATTAGTAGACAAGATCACAACAAATAAAATCACATATTGCTACACAAGTCACAACAAAACCACACATAATTAGTGGGGATTACTATTTGACGTCCAATTTTACTAGCTTGACGTCCAACTTTCAATAATCATTTTCACAATTACCCTTATGTTAAAAAAAAAAAAAAAAAAAAAAAAAACCTCTCCTCCTCCTCCCCTAACCACCAACACCACCCGAATTTTAGCTTTGGCCACCGGAACACCATAAAGTGCAAGTCGACGGCTAGGCGACGGACCGAAAAAGTTCAAGTAGCGTGTTGATTTGTCGCTCATTATGTATGTGAAACAAACGCCCGGAAAAATTGCGCTAATCCAGGCGCCTGTTCCATGGAAATGGCGCTATTTCCAGATGCTTGTTTCAATATACGTACGTACATACGTCTTTGTTTGTATTTATATGTATAATGGTATATAAATATTTTTGCCTATATTTATACGTATTAATATATATATATAAACGTATTTCCTTATATTTATATGTATAAATACAACAAATGACTTATATTTATACGTATATTGAAACAAGCATCTGGAAAAAGCGCCAGTACCATGGAACCAGCGCCTAAACCAGACTCTAGTTCCATGGAACCGGCGCTTGGATTAGGCGCTGGTTCCATGGAACTGACGCCTTTTCTAGATGCTTATTTTCACATAATGAGCGATAAATGTATATGCTAATTGAACCTTTTCACATAATGAGCACTTAGCTTTATAGTGTTTCGGTGGCCAAAGCTAAAATTCAGGTGGTGGTGGTTAGAAAGAAGGAGGATGAAGAGAGAATTTTTTTTTTTTTTACAGAGGGGCAATGGTGGAAATGAATAGAAAGTTGGACGTCAACCTAGTAAAAGGTGGACGTCAAATAGCAACTCAAATAATTAGAACGGAGTACTAATGTACACAAGATCACACACATTAGTAAACAAGATCATAGTGTATAATGGATTTGCGGTGTACTAATATGTGATCTTGTTATTTTGGTGACAATGCAAGTTTCTACTAAATGACAATTGACAGCGATAGGTTAAGATTTCCACGATATGGCTAATTGGCTATAACATAAATTCATATTCATATCAATTAAAAAGTTAAATTTAAAGGGTAAGTGATCAACATTGTGGCACTATCAAGTACAATAGGTATAAAATGCACCAAAAAAAAAAAAAAAAGTACACCAGGTGTAAAATCTATTAGAATATCATCTCAACTAAAAACTTAAGCTAATGGTTGAGGCTCAGGAATACTTTATATGCTCTATGACGCGCCCCCTTCACATGAGAGTCCGTTGGGCTTGAAATGTACTGTGGATGCAGCAGGGCCCCCTCATACACTGCGCTTAATAATTCCACTTAGAAGGGATAGGTGAATAAGATTCGAACCCGTGACCTTTGTATCATGTTAGCTCTGATACCATATTAGAGGACCATCTCAGCTAAAAACTTAAGCTAATGGTTGAGACACAGGAATATTTTATATGTTCTATCAAAATCTAATCGGTATAATTTAGACCTTTTAGTGTTTATAGAATTGAGTGGATTTTCTAAAAATTTTGTTCCTACTTCTCTTACTATATTAGTTAGTGTTGTTTAGTTATATTTGAGAGGTGTACGATAGCTTTTTCAACCGAATAGGAAAAAGTTATCGTTGATACAAAATTTCAAGCCAAAGACAATGACAAGCAATTAAGTAAACAAATGTAATTTTATTAATGATTTGAATGTAAGTACAATCTCTATATATACTTTATATAAAATAAACTAAGCCTTCTGATTTTATTCCACTGTTGTTGGATGACACATGTTGATGCAACTAACAGACCCTTAGTGTAATCCCCCATATTTTTGAGACTCTTATAAAGTTTTATAATATTTATAAAAGGTTTTACGAGGTTTTAAGTAAATGGTCTTCACGAGATTTTATTCAAAAACTAATATTTATTTTCGAAATAGGTCTTGAAAATAGTCTTAGGCTTTGCTTTATAGTAATTTCGGACCATTAGGTCCTTCTTCTTTTCTCGAAAATTAAGGGCTAAGCCAAATTATTTTCAAGACATAAATTATTTTTATACATTAATTAAATTATATATTTTATAAAGATTTGGTCATCAAAAAAAAATTTTTTTTTGACCTTTTTCTAATATCATTAACCACCTAATATTTATCCAAAATACCAAATTTTTATCTCTTATTCCCAAATCTTATCTTTTATTGAGATTTAATCTTAGCAAAATTTAATCTTTTTTCCCCTTACATGACAGAAAAACCTAAAGACACTACACCTATAAATAGCTCAATTTTTCTCTCAAAATCATATTGCAAAAGCCTCACAAAAATTAGAAAAATTTAACCCAAAAATCACTTTTCCTCTCCTCTGAACATCAGTTTTTCAGTTTCGTGGAAGCTTCCTTGAGCCTCCACCACGAACACCACAGGCCACCCGTGGCCTGCTGCCACAACCACCCACGCAAATACTTCATTTTCCTCTACTAGGGGAGTACAAAATCGGATACTGAAATTTTTTTTCAATTCGAACAACCGGATTTTCGGAATAAAGAAAATCTTATTCCGTATCCATCCTAGAAAAACTGGAATTCTAGAAATCTGGATCCAGATTTTTTTAACCAAGTCTCTTCTAAAGCACTTCATTATCCTTTAAAATATCGGATATACGGTTTTCCGGTTTTTGTTATCCTTAAAAATCCGGGATCTGAATTTCACAAATTCCATTACGGTTCCAATTCGATATCCGGTTTTCCCGAATTTAAAAAAATCGGACCGGAAAACTAGATTTTCGGAACGGAAATTCGAAACCAATTTTTTTTGCACACCCCTACCCTCTACAACCAAGTAACATCCTTCACCACCACAATTGCCCCTAAGCCCAAGAAAAATGAGCCCAAAGTGGCATGCTCACAAGCAGACCACGGTTTTTCAAAAGGCAAAAAAAATTGTGTTCTGCTTAAAATAAATTTCTAAAGTTCGTGATTTTGATTTTATGATGTTCTATTGTTATTATAAAGTTTATAAAATAATAAAAATAAGTTTTTTAAATTTAATTCATAAATTTTACAAATTTATTTCATAATTGTTACTAATTAAATCGATTAGCGGTTTATGGGCGACTTTTGTGAATCCAATTAAAGGACTAATTTTTATGATCAACTAATGCATAAAAAGTATTGTCAAAGGCTGTATATTAGTTATATAACATGTTTTTTAAGTGTAGGACGAATTTTTAATGTTGGTTTCGTATTTTTCTTACGCAAGGAAGAGATTTCGTAGAAAGATCGTTCTAAGGTTTAAGAATTTTTGCCAGCAAGGTATGTGTATGATAACAAAATTCTAATAGAATGAAAGTGTTAGATTTTAGTCCTTCTATCATGTGTAAAAGGTTGGAGTCAAGCTAACTATCACGTTTCCCTTTCTTGAATTTATAAGGAATTTTATAAAATAAAAATAAAAAACTGAATTTTCGGTGTCTTGAATTATTTGATAAGTTTATTGGTTCATCTAATGCTTTATATATTTATTTTTGGACTTGTTATAGTATGTGCAATGTTATGTGAATTTTTCCAGATTTTTATGCGTTTAAGATGGTTGTAAAAATTGTTTAGTAGATTTGCGGTTTTGCGTTTTTGCCGATGTAAATTAATTCAGTAGACTTAAACCTAAAATCTGGCCACAAGGCTATTTATACTAGATTCTTTATACAATATATGGGTTATTCGAGTTGGTTTCGTATCAAAACAGCTTTTATGAATATTTTTATTAAAGTTGTGAACAATTTTGACCTAAATTGACGGTTTTCACAAATAAAGTCACATAAGAGTTTTAAAACAAAACTAACTCATCCAAAGCTTCTTTATGGGGCTAAAAGTATAAAAAGATTTTCTAAAATTTCTTCTACAACCTAATGAATTAATTAAGTGTTTTTCAACTATCTTAAAGAGTTTTATTGCTTAAATTGATGATTTTTGAAATACAACTAAATAGACCTTAATTAATTCACGAAAAATGGTTTTTTAAAATCATAACTATTGTAAAGGTTTTTGAAAACTAAATCGAGAGTCTTCATCACTAAATAATATTTTTCCTTAATTACTTATCAATTATATCACTTAAATTGAGTAAAGGAATTTTGAAAATTTCAATTTCTATTTTTAGCAATTTCCAAAAATATTTTCAAAGCCACTCACTATATTAAGAAGGTTATTAAAAGTGGTATGAGTTATGTATAAGTGTTGGTTTGTTCTTAAGTTGTTTCCATGTTCATATTTTGTGTTTCCAAAGCTTTTCGGTGTTTGTTTAAGTTGTTTAAAATGAAGTAAAGTATGTTATAATTTTTAAAAAGAAGTGAAGGCATGTATTAAAGTGAAGTTTAAGAGTCTACAATGACATGTTTCATGTGTTTAAAGATTATGTATATGTTTAGTTATGTTTATGCAAAGTTAGAGTATGTTTTGAGTAAGTTTGACCATGTTAGACTGTTAGTCATGTTTCCATGCAAAGTCAAAGTTAAGCAAGTATAAAGTCAAAGTCAAAATTTTAAAGTCAATTTTCAAAATTCAAAGTCAAAAGTCAAGTTCAAGTTACATATTATATAATATCATTTCAAGTTGAGGTTTTTGAAAGGAACATGAGCCCCCATTACGGCCAAATGAGGTTACCATACAGGGGAATATGTATTGCCTTAACGTGTTATTTCCATAGTGTAGTGTGACGATGCTTCACTGTTTAGTCAACGAATTCCTAAGAGTTTTAGTTTGTACATGGGGTGGATGGAGATCATGTACCATTTTCAAAAGACTAGCTATCTTTCAATTAGAGTGGATTGCTCAAAAGCACCAAACTACTTTATTGGTGGTCGACTTTCCAAAAAGATCATTCATGTTTCTTATATCCTTTAAGCAAGCAAAGTTACCAAGAAAAATTATTGAGCAAACAACTTTCACTGCAAATTAAAGTTAATTAGTAAGCAAAGTTTAAAGCAAGTTGTCTTAAGAGTCTTATGTTGATATATGTGCTATGTGTTATGTTTGTTTTGTTGTGTAGAGTTGTGTCTCATATTGTTATTCTTTTGTTGGTTTGTATATACTCAGCGTTTTACTGACACATTACTTTCTTTAATTTTGTTTTGTTTGTTTTGCTTCAAAGTAAAACTAAACACATGTTTTCAAGCGTGCATGCATGGGATGATGGGTGCTCATGAGAGATCACACTTGAGTTAAAGATAGTTGTTTAATTTCAAACTTTGTTTTTGTAAGAACCTCAATGGTTCAATGTTGTAAAAGAGTTTGACTAATATTGTTTTAATTAGAAATTAATAAAAGACTTCCGTTGTGCTTTACTTTGATGGTTGTTTTGAAAATTACTTGTACCCTTTAGCCTTAATGTTGCAACGAACTAGTTTCATAATTACTTGTGGCGTGGCGATAACATGTGTAGGGATCGGAAAGGGTTCACTACGACACCCACAATATCACACACAAAACAATCAGCCAATAATTCTAACGAATTATACGTAGAAAAACCTATTCGGTGTGAAGAGTAAAACAAAACCACAGGTACTCTTGAGGAGTCCACCCTTAATCAACTCTTATTAATAATAAGGGTAAGAATAAACACCCACCAACAAACTCCAAACAATAAGAGAAAAATTGAGAACAAAAGGGGTATAAATCACCCAAAAATAGCAAGTCTGTCAAGGGAAGATTCTGACCAAATCGGAGCTCATATGAACGATCCAACCATCCAAAATAAAGCCCTTGGTGTCAAAAACAAGCTGTCAAAGTTTCATGGCAATCTAACGGTTCAATTTTCGACAATTGACAATATTGTGAAGGCTGTCCTGAGAAATATGAAACCCTAAAATTTTCTTTTCTCTCTTGTGTTTTCTTGTGAAATTCTGCCATATTTTGCTGTCTATTTTCAGCAAATATTAACCTCCAAAAGCTTGCTTTACAAGTCACAAAATAATCCCAAAAGTTGGACTTAAGACAACTAGTAAGATGCATTATAAACGGCTCAAACATTAAGACCAAAATAATGAAACATCTTACCAACACTTGAGCTGGACCTACAACAATCGCCCTCTCTAGCCTAAAACGGGGAAGACGAACATGCTTCAATAGTCACTTGAAGCTTATTCCCGAAAGCTTACTACAAACATCAAGGGATTAAGGGGTTTCGGGTTTTATGGAGTTTAATTCTGAGTGATCTCTGTTTGATTTATATGTCAAAAACATTCCATACGTACATAAGTAGGGACCTTCTCCATCGAAACAAATGGGTATTACCTTTGTTAAATTTGCATGTAGTTTTGTTTTTCGCTTGAAAACAAAAGAGTTTTTAGTTAGAAGTTGATTAATTACATTGAATTGTCTTTGCATTATTCATGGAGTGTGAAAAATGATGTAGAACGGGATTAAAACACACCATTTTTAGTTGAGTAACTCTTTGGACCTTGATGTAATTCATAGGTTTATAAATTACTTAGTACTCAATTTATTCTCTTATCTCTTCCCAAGTGGGACAGCTCACTGATGAATATTATATGATCGAGATTTAACAATATCTTAAAATTGAGCAAGCGGTATTTAGTAGCTTAGTAGACTTAAATTAATTAAAAATGAAATGTACCCCTTGTTGTCCAAAATTAATTAACACTATCAGGCATTTCCTCGCTGCCTGGATTTGTTGGACATAAACTATAATAATGGATGGAGGATTGGAAACAGGGTCAGCTACTATCTTGCCTGTTAATTCTTATATTATAGTTCATCAACTCTTGCTTTATGGATTCTAGTTTTAATCGTAACAATTAAGGATTGAATTGATTTGTTGGTTTTGGTATTATGTGAGGTGGGATTTTTTTTTTTTTTTTTTTTGTTATTAACTGATTTGAGTGTTGTGGAATGTGGGGTTTTGAATCTTCGAAATTGTTGTTTCTGTTATGGGGGTAATTTATGCTTGTAATACTAGCTATTTACTTTATTATGTTGGTTTTGGTGATTTTGGGATTTTTTTTGTAGTAATTGTTTCACTAAATGTGTATCACCAGATGATGTTTTTTCGCCACTCATTTATGTTTCTCTTGTTCTTATCTATGATTGAATGAGAGATTGATTGATTGATTGATTAAGGTTAGCTTTACATACCCCTACCCCCTTTAGTGGAGATGATTTTTTCTTCTATCTTTTTTATTGGTAGAAAGAGATGAATGGATGATTAATTTAATGTTAATAAAGGAGTGAGTCAAAGAATTGAAACAAAGTAAGAAAGAAAGAATGAATGCATGCATAAGTACATGATATAATCATTGCATGAATGAAAGATTGAAAAAATATTTTTGAATGATTGGAATGATAAATGTATGAATGAATGACTAAATGGAGTAAAGAAAGATTATATGAATGAATGCAAGATTGGTTTAAAGTAAGTGAGCGAATGAATGAATGATTTAATGTTAGAATAGATGAATGGATGGATGGATGAGTTCGTCGATGAATAATTGATTTAATGTTAGAATAGATGAATGGATGGATGGATGAGTTCGTTGATGAATGAATGAATGGATGGATGAGTTGATTAATGAGAAATTTGAATGCATGATGGTATAGGTAGCAGGGTGAACAAAAGCTTCCTCTCATAGCGTTGCCGCTGCCATGTTTAGTGCAGGCTTGGTTGGTGCCGCTACCACTGCCCACTGCCCACTGCCCACTGCCTCCTGCTATTTGCTATGCTGTATTTTCATTGTGTTGCTGCTATTGTGAGTAGCATTTTTGTTGTTTTGGTACCTTGTAACATTAATTTCATTAAAAAAAGATATTCTTATGTACATATATCCATTTTGGCTTACATTTTATGGTAAAATAATGCAAATTTTTTATTTTTATTTTTTTGACCCACTATTTGCAATGGTCAATGGCTTATTTGACTGCTCCAAAAAGTTTTTTTTGGAGGGAATAGACCCACTTTTTGCTACGGTCATTACACTTTTTGCTGCGGTCGCTTCTTTTCCTTTTTGCTGCTTTTACATTTGCTACAGTTAATATACGCAGCAAAATGTGGGTTTTTGACCGTAGCAAATGATGTTTTTCCACTAGCAAAGAATAACTTTCATAGTAGTCAACTTGTTAATAATATCTTGGAAGTCACTAAGATGTTCAAAAACAGAGTTTCCACCTTTCAATTTCAAATTAACAAAGTCTTTTAATCAATGAAGCTTTGTTATGAGTGGTCTTCCTCTCATAAAGACCTTCCAATTTCTTCCATAACTCATAAGGGTCGAACTCCGGTGACAAGTGATTGAATATGCAAATATCAATCCATTGTTTAATGGTCCCTAAAGTCTTTCCTTTCAACTTTACTCAATCTTTTTCTTCTTTTTTTTTTCTTTTTTTTTTTGGAAAAATTTATAAAAATAATTCCATCTTTTACCCGTCTTTTATTTAAAGATCATTATTTTGATTATTCAATTATGGACCCAACTTTAACCCTTATTATCTAATTTTATACCTTTTTACAGGTTACCTATTGTTAACTTGTTATTTTGGTATTTAATTTTTTTAATTATTTAATTTCTTTTAATTAGTTGTATCAATAGAAGTTGAGCTTTCCCCTTTCGTTCAATTACTTATTTCTTCTATTTCTATCTTCATCAAAATTCTAATGGCTAAGAACGAAACAAAATTGAACAACTTAAAAGAAATTAAACCAACGAATAGTGTAGAATAAAGCCAGAATTTAAGAGTAAAGTGAGGTTTTATGATTTTTTCTTGAGAAAAGTTGATATTGATGGCATGAACCATTGAAGGGAGGAGTAATAATGGTGACAATAGAATTATTCGAACTCTTAGAAGAACAAGATGAAGAAGAATTTGGAATTTGATTTTGCAAAATTTCAGGAAAAAAAAAATTATAGCAACAAATCACACAAAAACAAGTGAAATAGAAGACAAAAGAGGACCAAACACTCAAATTGAGCGACGAAATTGCCCTTTAGTTATAATCTTTCTAACTACTTGTTTAAGAGCAAAACGAATTTCATGGTGGAGTGCAATCGCTTCAGCAACAAATAAAGGAGTTGAACCTTACTTTTTTGCTTCATATTAAAAAAATGTTTCATGCTATGATACTCGATTGCTCGAATATATCAGTAAATTCATAGCAAAAAATCGGCACCTGTTAAATTTATCATAAGTCACCTTCTCATGGAAGATCGTCTTACGGTATGACCATCAACTATTTATAGGTTTTCTTTATCTATTAGGTTCATTGATTTAATTAATATATTTTATTGTCTAACAAGTTAATGATCTTATCAAATAACACCGTTTTATGTAAGTTTTTGTAAAAAATTGAAAACCAAATTCAAAACCTTTTGAAATAGTGTCACAACACTAAAAAAGGAAAGCAAAGGGTAAAAAAAAATTACCCAACTTTTGTCGATATTGGTTTTGGTTTTGGTTTTGGTTTTGATTTATGATAATGGGAAGTCAAAAGTAGTCATAATATATGCTACTCAACCAAAAAAAAATTCACCCCTCTCAAAAAAATTTGAAAACTACATCTACTCCTTTCCTTCCTTCTGTAAAATTCATCTTCCCATTTTCCCTTCTTGTTCATTGCAACAAGAAGAGAGAGAGAAAACTCCGAACACCCACCATAATATCAAATCAAAATCAAAATCAATTTGGGGATTTTTCCTTTTTACTTTCTCTCTCTTCTTCACTTCTTCACTCAATTTCACCACTCCAAAACCCTAGATCCTTAATTTTTCAACCTTTTATGCTCCTTCTTTCCAAAACCCTCAATTCTCAACTCCCTTAAATAAAGGGTATCTTTTGATTTTTCGATTTCAGGCCCTAAGATGAAATTAAGCTGCTGAAAATCTGTAAAAAATTAAATAAGGGCAATTTTTTTTTTCGATCAATTTGTAGAGAGAAAGAATGGATGGTAGAAGGATTTCCGCTAGCCCTAGACCGTGTAGCGTGCGACGAGTGGTGGCGAAGAAACGGCCACGTGGCGGTGGCGTAGATGGGTTTGTGAATAGTGTGAGGAAACTTCAGAGGAGAGAGATTTGCTCGAAACGTGATCGTGCTTTTAGTATGAGCGATGCTCAAGAAAGATTTCGCAACATTCGATTGCAGGTTAGGGTTTTTTTGTAAAGAAATTTTGAAATTGATTAATGTTTTTTTTGTTGTTTAAATTAGGGTTTTTGATTTGAAATATGATTAATTGTTTAGGGTTTGTAAGTTAATGTATTGGAATACTTGATTTGATAGTTGTTAATTAGGGATTTGCTGTACGTTGTTGTGGTTTTTGAATTTGGTGAAGTTGATGATGTTTTACTAGGGTTTTGATGAAGTAAATTTGTGTGTTTTGGTGTTTGAGCTTGTGGTTTAGGGTTTTCAAAGGAAGGGATTAGCTGTGAGAAGGTAAAGAGTGTGGAGTGTTGAGATCGTATTCGTGTGACTGGTGTCGTTTATTTCGTTTTCGCTTTTTCGATTGTGAGTTAGGACAATGTAGAGGCTCTCGAGTCTGTGGATTGCAATGGTCAGAGCTGCTTTGTTTTTGTCACTGATGTAATGTAAGAGTTTTGATAGTAAGTAGGAGTCAATGCAGGTAAGAAATCTGATGTGATGAGCTTGGAAATGAGTTGAGCAAAAACAAGTATGAAGTGCTGAGGTTATTGACATTATCGTCACAATCTGGTGTTTTTTTCTCTTTCTTAAGAACGATGAGCTGGGTAAAGGAGGTCTAAAGTGAGAAACCCTTTTTGGGGTTGTTCTTAGTTAAATTTTCTGAAAAGCAGAAAGTAAAGAACGTGAAGGTAACTACAGAGTAGATGAGCTTGGAGTTGAATTGGGCAGAACAAGCACAAAACGCTGAGGTTATTGACTTAACCGTTGCAATATAGTGTTGTTAAGAACGATGAGATATGTGGTGGAGTTCTGAAGTGAAACCCTTTTTTGGGTTTTTTCTTAGTTAAATGTTCTCCAAGCGAAAAGCAAAGAACTTGAAGGTAGCTAAATGGTTTATGGATTGATTAGTTTGTGGGTATATGAGTATATCACAGTTCGTTCTTGTCGTTACTTTATAGAATAGAATTCGGAAAGGAGGTGTTTTGGGTTTATAATTTGGTATAGAGTGGGTGTAAAGGACTTATTTTTAGGCATTGTCCTTACATGGTATAAAAAGATGGAGCTCATAGATGAGGATTTTAACTTCTTTGTGTTTGGTGATTTCGGAGGCAATAACAACTTATAGCTTGGTCCAAGTGTGTTTTGTGAATTAAAATTATATATGTGATAAACAATGACTAACCCTTTAATTAAGTATAGAAAGTTTTTGTTGAATCTGAATTGCTCCGAGACAATGGGTGAACCAGCTATTCAGATATTAATTTTGTTGTTAACTTTCTGCTTCCTTAACGTCTTGCCTTTAGTTTCCTTTCTGGATTTAGTTTTTCTCGGAATACATAGTTTTTATTCTTGTGGAGTGAGTGTAGTTGCTTTAAACTAGACTACTAGATTAGGGGAAATTTTTTTCAAAATATTGAATTCTGATTTTTGGTGGATTTGGATCACTAATGTTTATGTCTTTTCAGTTTTTCTAACCATGCTTGAAGCCATTTGTTATTTGCATGGTATATATTTTTATGATGTTTGATTATGATTAATATACTTTTTCTCTATATTTGTGCTGTTTTATTGCTTAGAAAAGGAAGTATTTTCTTTATATAGAGGTAACATTCTTCATTGATGTGGTCTTTGTATAAGGTCTTTTGGTATTTGTTGCATCCTTGGATAACTTTGTGCTTTTTCCCTTTTCTAATAGGGTTTTCTACTCATACTTAAAGAATGCTTCTTCTGTTCTCTTCTGATTGCAACCTTTAAATCTTTTGTCTATTTACATATTTATACCAGTAAAAAAGTAGTCATGTAAGATCTTATTTTTATTTGTCTTAACGTGCATTATCAAAAGCTACTTCTTATAAGATGTGTGTTTGCAAGTGTGAATATCCAAATGTTACAATGATAAAGCCAATATCTTTTTATCAGAGCTGCCATTTGCTTCTTTGCCTTGAAAGATACTTTAGTTAAGTATGAAGTGTTAGGAGAATTTAATTGACATGCAACGTTGAAGGGACTATTGGAGATGTTTTACTTCACGATAACGGTTAGCAATTGAAACTTCTGTCCTAAAGTATATGCTATATTTTCTTTTTTCAGTACCGAATGTATGCATTTGAATCTATATATTATTAGTTATGTATTAATAACCCTTTTTTTAAGATAAAACGACGAAGTTAAACATTGAAGTAACATTAAGAAGACCTTAATTACTAGAAAATTAATCATTATTTTTAATCTGTAGTGAATGATGATAGTCAAAAATCAAAGTGATTGTAGTTTGCCCTTGAAAAAGGTTTATCAATTAATTTGTGATGGAGGAAGTGCAAGTAAAGCTGAAATGCAATTATGCATGCTGATGAGAAAAAAATGTTCATTTTAAGGAGTATCATACTATCTTGGCTTAGAAATCTTTTATAGGACTACAAAACAAAAGATTCTTCTGGATCTACACCGAGGTATTGATGGAGATTTTCAAATTATTTAGCACAGGATAGAATGAGATTCAATGAGGTAGAAAAAAAGACAGGGAAGGGGTCACCAACCTACCTACTCTTAACAGCCAAAGCAAGTCCCTTCATTCTAATTCAGAATGAAAATTAATTATATGTTTTCAATTGGAAGCTACCTGTTGTAGCCCTAGATTGGTTGATGTGCTTTTTTCTGTTAGGATATTTTAGTGTCTTAAGTAGCAATTATATTGGACTTTTTTATTATAACCATATGCCATTGTAGTCTGTTGTCTAAGTGCTAGAGTCTTGTTATGATTGTTGTGCCACTTCTTCTATATCTCTTAAAAAAGTTATCCTTCATTAGCAATTTTTCTATCTTCGTCTTGTTTTTGTGGGGCAGGAAGAGTATGATACTCATGATCCAAAAGGACATTGCGCTACAATATTGTCTTTCTTGAGGAAAAGATCGAAGATTATTGAAATTGTAGCAGCGCATGACATTGTTTTTGCTCTTGCACAATCAGGCATTTGTGCAGCATTTAGTCGAGGTCAGTGACAGTGGCCAATTGTCTGTAAATACGTCTGGTTTGGTGATCTAACTTGATGCTTGATTATTGAATCGACTCAGATAGGGAGTTTGTTTGATTGCAGAAACCAACCAGAGAATATGCTTTCTGAATGTCAGCCCCGATGAAGTTATAAGAAGTTTGTTCTACAACAAAAATAATGATTCTCTTATCACAGTTTCAGTATATGCCTCAGACAATTTCAGTTCCTTGAAATGCAGAACGACAAGGATTGAGTGCGTAAACTCACCCTTTTTTTTTTTTTTTTCTAATCTCCTTGTTGAGAGTTTCTGTAAGGGATTACATGAGTTGCTAGGTTGGATAGTAAGAAATATAGAGTAGCTTTCCCCCACCCATTTATCTTGGTGAAAAATTCTGTGTCAACTGGTTCTCTTGATTTCCTCGTAATGATGTTGACCTTTTCCAGATACATAAAGAGAGGAAAACCGGATGCTGGGTTTGCTCTTTTTGAGTCTGAATCGCTGAAGTGGCCTGGTTTTGTAGAGTTTGATGATGTGAATGGAAAGGTGCTTACATATTCTGCTCAGGACAGGTACTGTTGGTGATTAGCAATTTATAGCTTACTGTTTTTGCATCCTTTTGTAAAGATTTTCATCGCTAATGTCTGATACTTGTTAAACATATTTAGTGTCTACAAGGTATTTGACTTGAAGAACTATACAATGTTGTATTCCATCTCTGATAAAAATGTTCAAGAGATTAAGATCAGGTGATTTTCTTTTCCCCCTTTTGATGCCATGATGTGCTTTCTTTTATGTGGAATATTCTGTATTGATGGCCATAAATTGTTGACTTTGACAACAACTTTGGAAGTTTGCAATGTCTTTGTTGCCACCAAGTTGCTTATGAATTGAGCAATATCGTTTGACCTTTTAGAAGTTCACCTGAAATTGGTGAATGTAGAATGAAAAATTATAATGATTGTAGCTTCTGAATTGAGCAATATCGTTGGACCTTTTAGAAGTTCACCTGAAATTGGTGAATGTAGAATGAAAAATTATTAATGATTGTAGCTTGCGTCCATTTGGCTATAACCAATGCTTAAGGCAAACAATGATTTGAGTGTTGAGTCCCACTTTTACTCTACAAAGGGATAGGAGTGGGAAGGTAACCTCTGGATTTTTCCATGTAATCTATAAACCGTGTCTATGTTATCATGCTTTCTATGTTTTCAGCATTTTGATTTCCTCGTGCATTATTAGCTGAGGACTTGACGTTATATGGTGGTCTTTGCCATGTTCATTGATCTTTGTTTTGTGTTACTCTCTTTTCCTATAATCAGCCCAGGGATCATGCTATTGATATTTACCAAAAATACGAGCCATGTTCCGCTGAAAATACTTTCTATTGAGGATGGTACAGTTCTGAAATCATTCAATCACCTGATCCATCGGAATAAGAAGGTGGACTTCATTGAACAGTTTAATGAAAAGCTTCTTGTCAAGCAAGAAAATGAAAATCTTCAGATTCTTGATGTAAAAATCTCAGACTTTTCTTCTTCCTAAGATTGTCTTTTGTAGTGATCAAGTGACTTGTTGCTAATAGAATGTTACCATTATTTGCAGGTTCGCAACTCAGAGTTAACAGAAGTCAGTAAAACTGATTTCATGACCCCATCTGCTTTTATTTTTCTTTACGAAAACCAGTTATTCCTGACTTTTAGGAACAGAACAGTGGCTGTGTGGAATTTTCGTGGTGAACTTGTTACTTCCTTTGAGGACCACCTCTTGTGGCATCCTGACTGCAACACAAACAACATATATATCACAAGTGACCAAGATCTTATTATTTCTTACTGCAAGGCAGATTCTGATGATCCCTTGTCAGAAGGATCTGGTAAAACTCCAAACTTCAGTTGTTTAGTCGATTAATAACGGAATTGGGTAGTTGCACATTATTATGCTATCCCTCTTGTTGAAAGTGACAGACTTTGAAATAAATGATTGCTTATGCTTGTCTAAATGTTGGAGAGTATTTATTGCCAGTTGCTTTCATGTGGTTTCGTGGGAAGACCTTTTCTTTATATGGGCTGCTTATCCATCCATAGTCTCTTAGTGTTATGATGGGGTTAACTGGTTAATCGATGTTTAGGTGTTTTGTTATGATGATATAGTTGCAACATATCCTAATGGTGATTCACTGGTCATGCAGCTGAAGCTGGTTCTATTAATGTGAGTAATATCTTGACGGGAAAATGCCTTGCAAAAATAAGAGCAGATAACTGTTCAACTTTGGAAGATGATTTTAGTTGCGGTAAAAATAGTGGTAGTACTTCCAAGAAGCGGGTAAGAGCTTCAAGGATACGGAGCACACCTGCAGAGGCTTTGGAAGATATTACAGCTCTCTTTTATGATGAAGAGCGTAATGAGATATATACCGGAAATAGACTTGGCCTTGTTCATGTATGGTCCAACTGAGGGTTGTATTATACAGAGTATTATCATCTTCGTCGCCTTCACAAATTGAAGGCTGGTTCTATGGGACACTTGAGCTTTGTGTCCAATTTGTGTCTCGCTGGACCTGTACTATATGTACCAGTTCTCTGTTTGATTTCGAGAGTGGTCTTCCTCATAGGCTTCTGCTCCCACTAATTAGTGTGTAATCTGTGAAGCTTGAGGATACAAAGATGTAAACCCATCTAATCTAGTTGTAGTTAATCGGTAAGATGTCCCTAATGAATGATGTCCAAGGACTTTAAGTGTCTTGTTTTTCATGTTTTGGAAATTTCATTAATGATTGCACAGCGAAAATAGCTACAATCCATATTAAAAGATCTGTCTATTTGCCTACTTCTACATGATTATTTCCTTTGCTAAGTGCAATTTCTCTCTTTAAAAGATTTTCGTTGGAGGAGGTGGTTTATTTTATTATATTACATGTATTTTTTATTGTGATATACAATTATAAACTACTTCTTCCGTTTTACTTTATTAGTTACGTTTTAACCAATTTTTTCACATACTACCTCCGTTTCCAATTAGTTGCAACAATTGAATATTTTATATTTCATAAATAATATCCAATTGTTGCAACTAATAGGAAACGGAGGTAGTAAATAATAAAGTGAAACAGTGGAAGTATTTTGTTTCGTTGCGTTGCATACACTCTGAGACTTCACTAAGAAACTTTTGACATAAATCATGACATGGGGAGTTTTTTATTTTTTATTTTTGGTAAAAACTACCTTAAAGTAAATTTGACCTTGGTGCTAGATTTCGATGTTGTCGAAAATTTGTACTTTTTAGTGTATCCAAAGCTATTTGTCTATTAAAAATTGTAAAAAAGTAAGGTGTTAAGGTTATTAATTAGTAAGTAATCCTCGTAAGTACATTTAACAATGCCAAAAGTTATGTGTTGGTATTCAACAGTTTCATAATAACAAGTATAGTACACTCCCCGTTCCAGTTTATTGTTTACGCTTTGCAGTGTTAGTCTTTTTCTTTATTCTTTACATTTGCTATATTTGCTTTAATAAACACGGTTGCTTTTCCGTAATTAACTGCGATTACCATTACATTTTTTTTTTCTTTTTTGACATTTTCCCTAAAAAATCTCATTACATTAAACCAACACACTTTTAACCTAATAAAACTTTAAATATTTTATTTTTCCCATTCTAACTAATACACTTTTCATTTAAAAAAAACTTCAAACAACGATAAAAAAACACAACTTTTATCAATATGAACACATTTATTCTTCTTAATTTACGTGTAAAAGTCAAAACGTAAAGTTTAAAATTGAAATGGACGAAATAAGAATGTTTTACGGTAAAACTTTAAATATTTATTGATTTTCTTTAATGTGTATTAATTTAATGAAGATATATTTCATCTAACTAGCTTGTTTTCTTATCAAATATACTTTTTTTTCTTTTGACGAGATTATCAAATATACTCACTTATATAAATTTTGTAGTTTTTAAAAGTTAGAAATATACAACTAACCCGTCAAAAAAAAAAAAAATTATGTATCTAAGTCACTTGCACATAATTACCAATGACTTTGAAGTGAAAGATTGAGCTTTGAATAGGTGTATAACCGCTAGAGAACCTTTATTTTTTTTAGTTTATCTTATGCGGAACTACTTTTGTCCATTCATTTAATTAAAATTTTATCATTCATTATTATCGTTATGTTTAATGTACATAAATCTCAATCTATAATTTATCTTTCTATAACAATATACTAAAGCATGACATTGTTGAAGTCAGCATGATCTAAAAAAAAGCAGACGTGGCCTTTTTTTTTCTTGCTTTACACAACTTTAAATTAAATGCTACATAAGTTATGGTGCAATATAATTGGACATTGTATTTATTAATCGTTGATCATTAACAATTATTGTAATGGTACATATATTAATTGATAAATCAATAACTATTAATACATATATTTTATGCTAAGTTTGTATTTATTGTTTGACCATTAAAATTCTAATGATTTTGTCAACAATAATGATCAAGTGATATCTAAAAAAATATCTTTTCACTTTTTTCTAGCTAATTATTCTTTTTCTTTTTTTCAATCAAAGATTGTATTTTACTCGCTTCGTTTTTTAGTTGCAACATTTTAAAATGTGCACTATTCATGTTTTAAACTTTGTTTTAATTTTGTGGTCAATGTATAAAGAAGAATATAGTCAATATAGATCTCGTTTCATTCGACTTGATATGCACTTTATTAATATATATCTTTTATAATTTATATAAATATATAATTAGTGTTATAAATTGTTAAAAATGTAGCTCGGCAAGTGTGAAAAGCGAAATGTTGCAATAAAAAAAAACGGAGAAAGTAGTTTGTAATATCCTCATATGCATAATAATACTTTAATTATAGTTGTTTTGTTTCATGTGTAAGAGTAGCAGAAGAATTTAATCTTTCTCTCTCATCTTCCTTGTGCCAATTACAGATATGGAATATCCAAAATTTGAAGAAATTGAGTGTTGTTAATGCCACCAAACTCAACAAGCTTATAGTTGATGATTGCAAAAACATAGAATCCTTGTTACAAATCATGGCCTTCATTGTTACATCGTTAATTTTCTTGGTAATTGGAATTATTGCTTGTCTTTATACCATAATTTGCTTTAACAGAGGACCTTCTACAAATCATGGGTTTGTGATGTTTTCAATTTTGTTAAAGATTGGATGTTAAATTGTCGATAGTATTTGTGTTTGTTTTTGTTGATGGGGGTAATTACGGACTTAATTAAGTGATTAGCTCTACTAATGATGATTACTATGTAGAAGCATTACAAGTGATTTGGGTTAATTAAGTGATTAGAAAATTTTGCCAAACAGATCGAGATTATAGTGCATGATGTACAGGCTAGGTAAGGAAGTCTATGCATACTGGTTTATCCACTTACATAGCTTGTGTTCTTGTTAAGAAGCCTTAGATTTGCAATAATATTTCTTGCTATTAAACTGGTTCATGTAGCCAACTTGATGGGAAATCGGCTGCTGCAATTTAACCTGTGATTGTAATTTTTATTCCTCCTTATGTACGCATAGAGCGTATCTTGATGGGAAATCGGCTGCTGCAACTTTTAGTAGGTTTACTTACAGTTAATTACATGAGTAAAATAGATTAGCTAGTTTAGTTGATAAAGTCGTACCAACTTTAAAACATAGAGCATTCGATTTCTATACATGTATTGAGGATAGTCCACTTTTCATGACCAAAATTCAAATATACTCCTCATGGATCATGATAATACTTCAGAAATGTAAACCGATAATTGAAGGCATGTTTACTTCAGCTTGAAATCAGTTCAGTTCAGTTCAAGTTTAGCTCCAATCAGTTCAGCTCTTCTTTAAAAACTATAATAAAAACTTTCACCTCAGCTCCAATTAGTTCAGTTCAACTGTTTTCAGCTGAAGTAAATAGGTCCTAAGTTTGCAAGCAAAATATATTTCAAGAGTTTACAACAACAACAACAACAAAACCTTAGTCCAAAAATAATTTGGGGTCGGCTAAACATGCATGAATCAACAACAGAAATCGCAAAAGTTATCAGAAAAAATCCCCTCTTTCTATTCTTCACTGCCTAATTTACCTAGTTTGATGTCTAGCCTGATTAAGTGATTAGCACCAATCACCAATTCCTGTCTCAGATACTTCATTAGTTGTTTTTGGACTTGTCTAATTATGCAGATCCTCAGAATGGTTACAAAAAAAATTTCACTTTGTTAAGAAAAGCCTCATTTTCCGTATTGTCATGTTGCATTTGTCACAACAACTCACTCTACCCTGCTCATACAAGTAAGTATTCTATGCTCAATTCACTAGAGTTGCCAATATGAGGTATCCTGGTTTTTATTCTCTATTCTCTACTGCCTTCCAACAAGAAATGCTATGTGCCATATTTTAATTGTTAGTGTCTCAATATGAAAACAAGGGGATGTTTCTTTGAGGGTGTTTTATGTGACTTGTTGAAAATCAATCAATCAATCACAACCTTAATCCCAAAAGATTGGGGTCGGCTACATGAACTAAAATTAATCATTCCATGTGGTCATCAACATAAATATTCCTCCTCCATCCCCTGCGATCGAGAACCTCATTCTCTTGTAAATTTAAAAGCTTCATATCCTTTTTAACACCTTTCCACTAAGTCATTTTCAGTCTTCCCCTACCTCGTTTGAGATTTCCATGATCCCACCCTTCCACCCGTCGCACCGGGGCTCCCTCAGGTCTCCATCTCACATTCCGAATCAACGCAAACGATTCTCCCTTAATTTACTTGCTATGTCTGCAACCCCAATTTTCGGCGTATTACTCCATTTCTGATTCTATCCCTTAGAGTGTTCCCGCACATCCATCTCAACATCCGTATTTCTGTAACTCCTATTTTTTGAATGTGCTCTTTCTTGTAAGCCCAACATTTTGTACCGTACAGTAACACTGGTCTTATGGCAGTCCGGTAGAATTTCCCCTTCAACTTTAACGGGAGGTTTTTGTCACATAACACTCCCGTAGCTGCTCTCCATTTAAGCCACCCAGATTTAATCCTATGTGTTACATCTTGGTCAATATCACCATTCTTTTGGATAAATGACCTGAGATATTTAAAAAATTCCTCCATATCTAGGGCTTTTCCATCCAACCTTACCACTACATCACTTACCCCCCTCTGAGTCCCAAAGCGGCATTCCATATATTCCGTCTTACTCCGACTTAATTTAAACCCTCTAGACTCCAACCTTTGTCTCCATTTCTCTAATTTGGCATTAACCCCCTCTTTAGTTTCATCCTCCAATACGATATCATCCGTAAACAACATACACCATGGTACCTCATCTTGGATTGACCTTGTTACTTCATCTATAACTATTGCAAAAAGAAAAGGGCTTAACGCTGACCCTTGGTGCAACCCAATTGTTATAGGAAAATCTTTAGTCAACCCACCCCAAGTCCTAACATTTATGGACACCTCCCGATACATGTCCTTAACCAGGTCAATATACCTTAGTGGTATACCTTTCTTCATCATTGCCCACCAATTAAAGAACATCTCTTGGCACCTTGTCATAAGCCTTCTCTAGATCAATAAAAACCATATGGAGGTCCTTCTTCCGCTCCATATAAAACTCCATCATTTGCCTTAACAAATGAATTACTTCTATAATGGACCTCCTAGGCATAAAACCAAATTGGTTTTCAGAGATGCTTGTGCATGCCTTTAACCTATGTTCTATCACCCTCTCCCATAACTTCATAGTGTGACTCATAAGCTTGATCCCTCTATAGTTAGAACAATCTTGGGCGTTTCCTTTGTTCTTGTAAACTGGGACCACAGTGCTCTTTCGCCAATCTTGTGAGATCCTCGAAGAGTTCCAGACCTTGTTAAACAAATCTGTTAGCCAATCAATACCCAACTTACCCAAACACCTCCACTGGTATACTATTAGAACTAACTGCTTTCTTTGGTTTCATCTTTTTCAAAGCAGTCTTATTGAAAATGTGGTTAACATATTTGAGATGGATATTTTTGAGACGAGAACTATTTATTATCATTGTCAAGCGAGAGAGATGGCGAGATGCCCTTCATATGCAAATGTTTGCTGAAGTTAGTGTCAAGAGTCAAGAAGCTGATAATTAACGGCATATATTGTTTGAAGGTATTTGAAAAGCTGATGTTGCTTTAGGTATAAAATCTATTTCAAGATATAATTGAAATCATGTTGTTAGATCAATGTCGTCTTGCATTGAATGATCAATAGTAGATTTGTAACTCTATCTCTTATACACTTGATCTATAGTTTATTTTCCATATTCTTATTACATGATTCTTGAATTTTAAAGGAATAATGAAGAGATTATTACATTATTACCTAGCGTAATGATTTTTATTTATTTGGTTTCCTTTGAGTTTATTTTGCTTGATTTTTTTCTTCTCACAAAAAGATTGTAAGTGTAACAAACTAAAAGGAGCGAAGGGAGTAGTTAACTTTCACTGTCAAGTGTTTACTATGATATAATTTGTAGAAAAATGTCTCAAGATAATGGAGTGAAGGATACGAGGATTAATAATCAAAATTACAAGAATTGTGGAAGCACTTGATAAATGATAATTGATTGACCGACTTGCGTTACTCATCTTTGTAAATTGTAATCACCGTCATTGCGGCAAAATACAACTAAGTAGATGGATAAATAGTCGAACCACAATTAGACAACTGATAATGGGATGCTTTTTGATGGGTGATTTGTGTTCCTTGTTGATGATAAATAATGTAATAATTGACAATTCAGGAAGAATGGGTGTGGCCTTCAAATGGAGTTGTGCACTTAAGTTGTGGTGTCAATAATTAACAAGCTGATCGATAAGCTCGATAGGGGTGAAACTATCAGGGAGACCACCCTTCAAAAGCAGTTATTCTGTCAAATTGTGATGGCATTGAGAATTGTTAATGGAGTAATATTCAATGAGCTCAAGGGACTTAGACCGCGAGGTGTTCCAGAGCATTCTCTTGCTAAATTGACTTATTATTGAAGTGAGCAAATGACGGCCTCTTGCTGAACACAAAGTCCAGAAAGGAAATCATGAATTTCTTTATTTAATCAGGTTTAAATCTGTGTGCTCTTGTTTATTGTGTTTTGAGAACGTGTTCAGCCCTTTGTGAATCACAAATTGGGAGCAATTGAGCTTGTTATGATCTGTAAAAGTTTGGAATTTGCTTGGGATCTTGATATCAGGGTGAAAAGGATACTTGAAAATGCTGAGGAACTCGCAAGTCACAAGTTGGGAGCTATTGTTATGGAAGTGGCTAAGTTGCGGAGAATGAACTTGAAAATGGAGGTCCTTCACGTCAAACAAACCGCAAATATGGTGGTCCATAAGCTCGCTAAATTTGGAGTTGAGATGCAAGAGGATAAAATAATGCATTGTGATCCTCCCAAATGTGATTTACAAGATGTTGGACAATGATCTCAAGACCTGGAAACTGCTGGCAGCTGCAAATGACCCCTAGGAGTAGTAGTCATTGTATCTTTCTTTCGTTCTCTAGGATTGTTGTTTTAACTAGTGAGCTTAACAGCTCTTGCTAATTCATATGGACCAAGCATATATTGTGTAGCTAATTCATGCATAATATATGGTGAGACCTAGTGTCTCAAAGCATTTAGCTTGCAATAGCGTTGTTTATAGGAGACTTGGTAAAATGAAGGGCAAACTATATACAATTATTTCGTGAGAGAATCTTTTCCCCCATGAGTCTTTTGTATCAATTGGGAAGTGGGGAGGAACAAAGAGACCACACACATGTGCATCAATTAGGATCAGACATGGGCGGGTTTCTGGTGCAACACGTACATGAGTGTGGCAAGAGATTTTGTACGCGTGCTTAACTTTTTTGGGTGAAATCTGTTTTGAGATTCATAATTGTTACGATTTGTTTGTCAATATCGATTATTGCATATTTATTCTTGCATTGTATACGGTGTGTTTGAAAACAATTTTTGGAAGGAAAGGGAGGGAGAGGAAAAGGAAGGAAGGGTAGGGAAGAAGAAAACAATTTCCCCCATTTGGGTAGGAAAGAAGAGGAAGAGACAGTGAGGGAATTTTAATTGTAGCAATGGTGGAGGGTGGTGCTCATGGTTGTAGTAGAGGTGGTCATGGTTGTATGGGAGTTTTCCATCCACATCGACTCAATTTTGGAAGGATTTGTTTCCTAAGGATGGAAAGAAACAATATCCTTCCATTTCTCTTCCTCCTAATTCTCTCACCTTTTAACTTTGCTATGCAAATGAAGAAAACTTCATT
Organism: Suaeda aralocaspica; assembly: GCA_016808085.1. NCBI lineage: Eukaryota > Viridiplantae > Streptophyta > Magnoliopsida > Caryophyllales > Amaranthaceae > Suaeda > Suaeda aralocaspica. The sequence goes on from PYUH01000185.1 coordinate 2,377,534, forward strand.
CCTTCCTTTCTTTCCCCTCCATTATTGTGTATTGAAACAAGCTGTTAATGGCTTAATGCTCAAACTTATAACCGTACTCTTTACGTAGCCATTTTGCTTCCTCCTCCCAGCCTCCCATCATATTCTCTGGTTCTCTCACTGGTCAGCCTATATACATAGCCTTTCTCTTCCTCACAAATACATATACAAAGTACAAACTAGACATTTTCTATCTAAAATCTAAACACATTATCGACATTGATTGTTTGAGTTCCCAATTTATTCATTTGTAGTACACCATTGAGGTTAAAGGTTATGCTACCTGGAAGTCGATTGCTAAGAGATCGTGAATAAGTACGAGACAAATTTGGCTTTTAGAACAATGATCCTTTGTCATGCCACAACATTCTTCCATTTTCCAGATAAGCATTTTTTTTCTTTTTTTTTTTTTTGTATATTATGACTTATGAAGTTTATGAGTCACAATTCAAACATTCTAAAGTCTGAAACTATCTATTGTAATGGACCTTATCACCTTATGGCTAATAAGGAATAGAACATTACACCATCTGCAAAAATTAACACCAAAATCTAGTACGGGCCTAAAGCACTACCGTAAACTAAACTATGTTTGAAAGCTTGAAGCTATTCAAAAGATAACAAAAGTAAATCATCGACTGATGCAAAAAAGAAAAAAGGACAAATTCATCACAAAATTTTGCTGGTCACTACAATCAAAAGGCCACACAAACAATGAACATTAATGTCAAACTTTTGAAACAAAATTATTTCTGATGTGCCGGGACAAAGACTCATTGACTCATTCAGGCAACAAGATTACCCCGAAATTTTGCTTAATCCCCCTTTCTCCTGAAGGAGCAACCTTCAGTAAGTCTAGCGCGGCCGCCTGTAGACTGGCACAAAACTGTCTGGCAATTACCACACACAACAACAGTCTGAGAGTGGCTGAAGACAGTGGTTCTGCAATTGAGAATACAGCACACTTATTAGAAACCGCAACCGCGACTTTCACAATGTCGAGCACAAACTTAACAAGCTGAACATGAATAACTGAATGTAGCCATCATCAATACTTGATGAATTTGAATGCTTTATGGTGATTACTATTGTTATCATCATCAAGCAGAATCAGGGGACTACTATTGTTTTTTGTTTTTGTTTTGAAGAGTCAAGCAACATAACAAGTTAATCATCTCATACATATACAAGGCAGCAATGTCCAAAATTGTCACAATTCTTAAAGTTCATGCTGGACTATGGTCGTGTTTCCAAATGCCAAACACACCTAGCATGAATGAAGTTGTAGATAGGCTAGGAACTTGGGAAACGAGCCATCCGAAACATAGAATACTCTACTATTCTAGTGACATCAAAGTAAGTCTACCACACTGGTCATTAGAACACGCAAATACAAGTGTACTCACATTTTACTAGAAACGAACCAATCAAGAGAGTTGCAAAATTATACTTTGAGTCCAAAATTATATCTTCTAATTCATTTACTTATACTTTAAGTCCAAAATTATATGTTCTAATTCATTTACTAGAAACGAACCAATCAAGAGAGTTGCAAATTACAACGTAACTGATTGAATGATTCACATGGAATGATATGCTCACTTCGTCAAGAACTAATTGGAGCATTGTACACACATTGCTAACTTCAGAGCACGACAATTTCACAAAGACAACTTAAATAACAAATAGAGTATGCATTCTAATACAGATCATCACATCATAAACTACGCATTCTCAAGTTGGGCGGTTTAAGAATCCACTGCCTAGCTTAACACTTAAACTCAATAACTAAACTGCGATACAACAATAAATCCACGGCCATTATATGTTAGATATTAAAGATCAACAACAGGTATAAACTATAAAGTAATTGAATCGCATTGCAATCATAACCATGAAATCGATTAGAAATACGAACATTCGATTTACAAAAATCGCATTGAACTTAGCTCATATAATCAATTTTACAATCCACAAACAACAAAACATACATTTGCAATCTTTCGAATTCACATAAACCCTAATATTCTTCAAACAAATAGGCAATTGCACAACACCATGTAATTGCGTAATAAATAACGAATTAAATCGAAAAAAATGAAAAAAAAATTAATTAATTATAAGACTTACATATTGAAGCAACCTTGGCATTTAACATCCTACAACAACAACAAAAACAATTAATTAAAATAAAAAATTAAATTAAATTAAAAAAAAAAACACAAATAAATTAAAATAAAAAAGAATGATAAATTGAAAATATACCATGAAAAAGGAGTTAGGAGATTGAACAAGACGTTTGAGCTTATGCTTCTTCTTCTCGAGTTCAGCGGGTGGGTTTAACAAATCAATGTCGTTTTGCAAAACCTATTAAATAATAAAAATAAAATAAAAACAATTATTTTAAACAAATTAGAGATTGAAAAAAAATAAAGGAAAATATATTAAAAAAATAAATAAATAAATTTGAGAAGGATGATGAAGAGGGAAACACCATTTTTGATGAATTGATGAGTGAGAAAGAGGGGGGCAGGGAGTGGTATGGCCGCGGAAAGAATGCGAGTGTTTGAGAGGGGACGAGGGGTGGTTTGATTTTTAAGGGTTTTTGTTGCGAGTATTTTACAAAAAACAGTCGACAATAATTTAGATAAATTTAGATAAAAAATTTATTAAATTACGTATGTTTAGTTTCAAGTCCCAATATATATTTTTTAGGTAACATTTTTTATCAAGTACAAAATCAATTCAACAGAGGTGTGCAAAACCGGATATTGGAATTTTTCTAATCTGGAAAACCAGATATCCAGATTTTTTCAGAATCAAAAACATTTAATTCGTATCTGTTTCGTAAAAACCTAAATTCCGAAAAATCCGGATATTCGAAAAGTTCCAGATTTTTAAATCAAATTTCTTCTAAAACACTTTCATCATCCTTTAAAAAACCGGATTAAAAAATTGTTTTCCAATTTATGTTTTCGTTAAAATTCCGAAATCCAAATTTTAAAAATTACTTTCCGGTTCCGATCAAGTATCCGATTTTAAAAACCGGATATTCAGTCCGATTTTTCCAATTTTCAAATACCCAGATTTTCGAATCGGAAATTCAAAATCGGAATTTTTTACACACCCCGAGCATATACTTTCAAGTTGGAATGAATAAATTTCAAATCACTAAAAAACGCCATGGTGAAATTAATTTAGTAAATTTATCTCGGAGAGTTTTTTATAATTTCCCGTTTTTGCTTAAATTAAATGCAAAATCTTTCTAAAAATAATTTACCTTTATCCATAATATAGTTTAAAAATTATGAGCTTTCGTCAAACTTATGAGATACTTGTCATTATTTCAATGACGTACAAATAACGTAAATAAAAGATAAAAAGAAAACAAAATTATACTCCGTAATACAAAATATTACAATTAATTATACGATTTTTTTCATGAGGTACCCTTAAACTTTTTGCAAAATTCATGGGATACCCTCAATAAAATCTACAAAAAGACCAGAAATCTCTGAGAAGTATATACAAAGCAGAATAGAAATCAAAGACTTAATATATTCATGCTTGGAAATCGAACTAATGTTGCTCAATCTGGTACGAAGATTTATAGGTGAACTTCCTTCATAGTATCTTACTAAAATCAAATGGCCACAACAGCCCCCGCCGAATCCTAATAAAGCTTTCTAAATCAATACTGATCCCAGTCCTTCAGTTTTCGGCTTCCTTTGGGTTTTTCAATTGGTTTGTTCATACCAGCCATTTTTGCATTGTATTTAGCTCGATGAGAATCATTGTTTGTCCACCTACATAATGAGCAAAAGAGACCATCAACACAAAATGCCAATATGTAGAGTTAAGAGTATAATAATAATGTTAAAATATGAGTATGTTCTGTATATCTCTGTAAAGGGGAGGAGAAGCAGACACAAAGCACAATAGTCTTCAGGATGAAAACCAACAAGCCATACAATACAGCTTAAGTGCTAAACACAGCTCTACCAATGCTCTACTAAAATTTTCAATGCCATAAAATGTAGTACAGTATTAGTATTACTAATGCTCTAGCCTTCATAGAAAAATTAGAGGGGTCTAGTGGTGTACTGTACTGGTGTTTCTACTGCAATAAGTAATATAAATTGACATTCACTCAGAATCTCAGGTTCCTTCAAAAGGTAAACTCGTAAAAGTCAAAGGCTTCACTATCACTTGTTCTCCACCACTAATCATACAGGAGCAAGATCAACTACTCCTTTATCCATATGTCTTAGCCCCTTGCAGGCTATGCAAATCCAGGGTGAAGGAGAAGTAGGGAGAAAATTGTTAAGTGATTAATATGGGGCCATACCATGCATAAACGTAGCGAGAATAAATAAATAAATTTAAACAGATGGAGCAGAGGACTAGGGGCAACCCAAAAAGGGTAATGGGGCAAAGAATCTGGACGGAGACTTGGACAGGATAGAAGCTAGGGCAATCACATTAGGCATAACAATAAAAAGAAGCATGATACAGCAAGAAAAGTTGCCCTTATATTGTCATAATAGCACCGATAATTCACTTTCAACCTCAGCCTATGTCAAGATGAGCAAACCAGACACATTTCCTCGTCTAGAAATGCTGCAGAGATATCATTTCTTCCCTTTGAAAATCCAAGATCCAAACAATTGATAGAGTTTTGTAAAACTTATCCATACATCAACTAAAGCAATAATCTGAACACGAAGCACATTTTCAATTACAGTTTGTTAGGAAATTAAGAGCAAAGAGAGGAGGGGGGGGGGGGGGG
>PYUH01000185.1:2384222-2426860 GCA_016808085.1 Suaeda aralocaspica
CAGAAGAGAGGGGGGGGGGGGGGGGGGGGGGGGGAGAAAGGGTACAAGTTCCTTATTTGGATAAGGAGATTGAGGTAAGGAAGTGCATTTTCCCTGCTTATTATTTAAAGAGGCCGAGAGAGTAGGGAAGAAGATAAAACATAGTACTAAGCCCGAATGGCATAAAAACTTTAAAATTCAACTCCCTACCTTAATCTGGTAAACATATTAAAGAGCAAACAAAATGACATTTAAACACCAAATTGTCTACATATAAATTCTCAAGGTCCACAATTAAAAACAACAATCAACCTAGCCAATTAGTTGAACCACATAGGACCAAAAGACATGGACACTATAAATGCAAATTTTTAACATTTCCATCAGTCCATCTATCTCCCATGAATACTGCTGTAACCAGACATAATTGGACACGGAAGTATCACAAAAGAAAAAAAAAAAGGAAACAAAAAAAAAACTGATGGTGTTGAAAATACATGACGCTACAAGATGCACCCTAGTGTAAAAATGTTGATCTTCAAAAGGCAAAATCAAGTTATTAATGCTAAAGGTATTTTTAAAAAAAGTTCCTGCTCCTGTCCTAGAGAGATCGGATAAGGATTGTTAAAGATTACAAGACTCAAGTCACGCTAGCATTACCAGTGAATATTCATGGCAATTACGGTATTTGGATTCTTACCTAAGACCAACATTTTTGGAAATTCTCAGAAACTAGTGTATTATCTAGAGCAATTTTAGATTTATAGGTACAATAGCATGTTTCATCACCCAAACAAAGACAAAAAGGATGAGAAGTGGTGTAATAGTCACAGAGGTGCTTCTTCTACAGAGCTCAAATAATTATCAAATGAGAAAAACCCATCATCAACCCATTTTGTCGAATAGACATTAGAAATAGACACTAATGTTAAGTCAAATCCAACATAACAATACTAAATAATTTCACAATCGTCCATCTCGAAAGTTTACCCAAAATGTAAATGCGGCATTCTTCCTATCAAACACAGCCTTCTCCAGTCTCAAAATTACACCTGGATATTTTTTAGAAGAATTATTTCCTTGCTTTCACATGTCAACCAACTACTGAGCTTTGAGTAAGCATAAATTTCACTCAAGGGCCTGAAAATTTCTCTGCATACTCTTAGTCCATGCATATATAGACAAGACAACTGATTTTTAGGCAAACAAAGAGCCTTGACAAGCGTGCCCTTAACCTCAATAATTTCTCCCCCAATACTTACAGAACAAAGCCTCTAGTCTCCCTTTTTGAAAAAGATGTAATGAATTTAATTTCAATGAAATAGAACCAAAAAACAAATAGGAAACAAGAAGATCAAACAGTCAGATCAAAAGGTTATATCCTAAAGCAATTAATAACTTTATAAGCTAGAACAAAAAAATCATGCTTAGCCATCGATTAAACAAACTACTTCTTATCCCAAAGTTAAAATCAAAATCAAAATAGACATAGAAAGGGGAGGCGTTCGGGTTGGTCCAATCAATAAAACTGATGTTGTATAGATGGGTAAACAACCAGGGGTGATTAACCAACCACTATAAATATACAGGTACTGTTGTAGATTAATTACATGAAGTGAGAAGTAAAATTGATGGATGACAAATAAGATAGAGAAGTACAGGCATCTTTATCCAATTTTTGCCATCCAATATCTACACTTGTGTAAGAGAATATCATACAATGAAAAATCAAATTTTCTGCTAATTGCTTTCCTTTTAGACTTTTATCGGGGAAAAAAATGGGCTTCTATTGAAGATAAAATGAAGGAAAATAATCTAAGATGGTTTTGACATATAAGACAGAAATCGAGTAGCGCACCGCTAATTTCTTTCCTTTTAGACTTTTATTACGGAAAGAAAACGGAGGCTGCTTCTATTGAAGATGAAATGAAGGAAAATAATCTAAGATGGTTTTGACATATAAGACAGAAATCGAGTAACGCACCGACAAGGATATTGCAAATTTGCAAGAGTAGCAACCAAGTTTGGGGGTTATTACTTATTAGTGGAGATATGAAGGGTTGGGGCTTGAAAAGAATTAGGCATTGATTGTTTTGATGGACCAATGGAAAACACAATTGCAAAATAAGTTTTCTTTTGTTTGTTTTGGTGGAAGAAATCTTGGGCAGAAAAAGAAAATTGAAAATAAAAAAGGGGGAGAAGGATGTAAGGAGAGAAATAGAAGTATAAGGAATGAGAAGGAGAATGTGACATAACTTGTCCACAAAAGGAAAATGATTTTTTTTTATAAGAAACTTTCCACCCTTGTAAAAAATGATTTCCACCCCTTACCAAAACAAAGGAAAATGGAAAAATGATAGAAAATCACTTTCCAAAAAAGAAATTCCCCCAAAACAACAAAAACTTGGTGTTTGACTGGAAATCTGGAGGAAGAGGATTTCTACAATGACTTTTGCGATTCTACATATTCATACATGTCTAGCCGACCCCAAACTATTATGAGACCAAGGCTTTGTTGTTGTTATAATAGCTAATTCCTTTAATGTAAGAGGGCAACTCTTGAAGATTGTTAATGTTCCATAGATAAATAAAATTGAATTCACAACTGTAAATAATGTATGACATTATAATTGTATGTTCCTATGCAGCTAACCAAAAAACACCACATGCTTTTATTTTCAAGAAAATTAATTGTCATATGTCTAGATATCATCACTCCTCAATTACTAAAGACTGTTCTACAAACATTACTTTAAGAATGATAATCTAAATGGCTAAAGTCAACTATGAGCCAATTTTATAGCCTATGACACTCCATTCTTTGTCATTGCCAGCAAATCAAAGTTGCAGCATTCAAAGTTCAAAAACAAAAAGGCTAAAGGAATAGAGGCTTTATCTAGGCAAAGCTATTTATAAGTTAATCCAAAGAACAGGTGGAGTGTCATACCCCATAGGTGCTTCAACTAGAGAGCTCAAATTACTATCAAACGAGAAAGAATATTGACCCATTGTATAGGGTAACCATTCTATATGCATTAATGCTAAGTCACATCCAACTTAGCAATACTAAATACGGTCATTGATGCCTGGATTCCTATAAAAAAATTCTTGACTTCAAATGTCAACTAACTACTGGGTTTTGAGTAAGCTTACTTTCCTTCAAAGACCAAACAAGTTTCATACAAGTTTCCTTCAAAGACCATACAAGTTCCATATAATTAGACTTTATAATCAAGTTCTACCATTCAAAAAAAATGCATACAAGCAAAACATTCAATATCAAAGAAACAGAACCAAAAACAGGATGGAAACAAGAAAATGATCAAACAATCAGATCACAGAATTATATCACAAAAGACAGTTAATAAACTACTGTAAAACAAGAACAAATAAACAAGCTAGTGATTAACATAAAACTGGAAGCGAAATAGAATGAGAAACATACGGATTGGTCCAATCAGTAGTATCTTCATTAACAAGGTGAGTCCATTTAGTCCTACCACTCCTTCCAAAGTGCTTAACCTGCATAACCTTAGGTAAAATAGTTTTATTAAGCTTATCCTCACCAGTAGGCGACGAGAAATCACGTCTAAATATCTCATCACTCCCAGCAGTTCCCGCCATATCATCGGCATTCGACTGAAAGAAAGCCCCTTTATGATAATACTTCTGCATAAACCTCCATTTCTGCTTCGAAGGTGGTCCATTCTTTGGATTCTTCCTCTCCCACTCCCTCCTCTCCTCCTCGGTCATATTCCTAACCCTCTCAATCTCCTCCTTCTCCTTCAACACCGCATCCCTCGCCTCCCTATCCCTCTTAATCCTCGCAATTTCCCTCGCCTTCCAGCTCTCATACTCCTCCGCCTCATTCACCTCATCATCCGTATCAACATCCTCAACCTCTCCCTCAGCTTCCAAACTCTTTTGAATCTCCTCAGCCTCCCGAATCTTCTCCACCACAATCTGCTTCGTCTCAACCTTCCGTTCCTCCAATCTCCTCCTCACTGCCTCCTCCAACGCCTTCTCCTCTGCCTCCAACCTCTCCCTCTCCGCAATCGTCTCCCTCTCCGCTTTCGGAACAAACACCGGCTTTGCCAACGCTCTCCTATTCACCTCCTCATCATCCGACTCATCCGTCTCGTACTCCGACTCCTCCTCTTCTTCCTCCTCCTCCACGTCATCATCCTCCTCCTCAATTGGCGCCAATTGTTTCTCCTCCTCCTTCCTCTTCTCCAACAACCTCTCCCTTATTCTTCTCCTCCTCTCCTCCACCGCATCATCGTCTTCCTCCTCTTCCTCCGCCCTCTCCTCCTCCTCTTCCTCCTCCACTATCTCCGCCTGCCGAATTCTCCGGTGATCAGCTCTAACTTCCTCCTTATTCTCCGCGCGATTCTCTGCTAACCTACGAAGTCGAGGATCATCCACGCGCCCATAGGAGGCGTCGTCGTTCTCTGGAAACGCTTGTTCTAGGGCTTGGCGACGAGATGAGGTGCGAAGATCGGCTTCTTCTTCGGGCTCGTCGGCCCATTCAGGTGCTTTTCCGGGCCAATATCGCTTCACTTTTGTTTGCCCTATCTTTCCTCGAAGCTTCTCTCTAATGGCGATTATGGTGTCGCTCACACCTGCCGTCACCGACATGGCTGGTGGTTTTGCGTCGGAATTTGGATGTTGATGATGATGAAGTTAGGGTTTTTTGGATTTTCGGTTGTTCAATCAAATTGCGGATTTTTTTTTTATTGACGTCAATCGTGGTAACTGGTAAGTAAAAGAAAAAAAGAAAGAAAGAAAAAAAAAGAAAGAAGAAAGAAAAATGGCTATGTTGTTTATATGGGAAGTGGTAGCAAAGTCGGCAAAATTAGTTGGGTTGGCCCAATGTATTTAGTTGGGCTACATTTCTAGTTTTATCGTGTATAGTTAGCCCATTAATAGATAAATCAAGGTTTTTGACAAATTATTATGTGCGAGTCCCGGGAGCACAATCCGTAATATACTCCCGGGCACATATGATGCACATGCTACATGATGAGACGTAACATTCATTTGACAAAAGATTATATTCATTTTATAGAGTGTAATATTCATTTTTCGATAAGTAATGTTTCTAAGCAATTTATTCAGCATTTATTAATCAAATTTCTCTTATCGTTAATATTATAGAACTAGATCTGGTAAAAAATTTAATAATCAGATTTGAACATGAAATGATCACAATTATAACCTTAAATTTTTATAGTGGAACTACTATTATTTATTATCGTCAAACGTGTGCTAATAAGAGTGAGTTTGCAATACTCGTTTTTTAATGAACATATCATGTGTTCAGCACATGATTTTTATTTTAAATTAATACATAAAATACATATTTCAATGAATGATGTTACAAACAAGTGAACTAAGTTTTTCATTGAGAAATTTTTAGTTCTTGATGAATGACATACACTTTCGTGAGTAATATTCGCTTTGTACAGTGTAATATACATTCAATATGCTTTTGAATTTGATTATCATTAAATTAATCTTTGATGCGCGTAATATATTTTTTTTATAAGTTATATGTACTTTTATGCATGTAATAGTCACTTTATACTGAGTATATTCATCTAAAATGATAAGTGTATTTTATGCTTATATTTTACCCCCTTTTCTGGTTTATTTTGACTCTAACCTATGCTCTTCGGAGCTATTTTGGCTAACATTTGGTTGTATGGAGTTGTTTGTGCTTGTTAGTGACTTTTTGCAGGATTTCGGTGTTTTTGCATTGATTCCGAGGCAATCATATGAGTTACAACTAGATGCTAGAAGCCATGGGTTAGAATTGAAGTAATCAGGAAGCTATGATGAAGCCTGGAGTAACTAGAAGACGTGCCAACTTGATTTAGGCGAAAAAGTCATTTCGCCCGGCTAGTCGGGCGGATTTCGCCCGGGCAGTCGGGCGGAATTTACTTAGCATTTTCAAGGAGATAGGGGCGAAAACACTGATCGCGCCCGATCGGGCGGATTTCGCCCGGGCAGTCGGGCGGATTTCTTCCAAGGCCAAAATCACTCGCTTTGTGAGCCCGATCGGGCGGATTTTGCCCGATTGGTCGGGCGGATTGTCCGGAGCCCGTTTTTCACTCCTTTTGACCCGAGCATTGTACTTTTTATATAAATAGTGTTTGTGTTAGGTTTTTTTAAAAACACATTACATTAGACATAAGAAACTAGATTAGAAATTAATTTTCTCTCATTAGGATTTTTCATTCAGTTTCTCTCTAGAACTTACTTTTGTCAAAACTCAATCATTCATTCAATACAATTGCAATTTCAGGTTCTTCTTTATTTTCTTCTCTTGTTTTTATTAGTTTAATTATTTTCCTTAGTTTTAATTGTTAGTAGTATTTTAATTTTAGATCTTGTTTTTGTTTTAGTTCTTGCTTTTGAGTTATTTTTGTTCTTTTTAATTAGTTTAATTGTTGAAGTCATGTTTTCAGTTCCAGTTCTTATGATTAAATTAGTTCCTTTAGTTTCTATTATGCGTGAGTAGTTCCTTTTCTAGGACTAGGGGATCCATGGATTGATTTTGATGCTTGTTCTTAATTGTTGATTGGTTGTTAATGTACTGGAATTCCTGTTGTCAATTTTTATTGCTTTCAGTTAAATACTGGCCAGGTTTAATTGTTAGTTTGATATTGTTGAAATCGATGCCGAGAGGTAAGATTACCACAATTAGATCATAAGGACAATAGGCAAAACGAGTCTAAGTGAGCGAGAGCCATTAGAGGAGTTTTGAAGGGGACTAGATTCGAGAGAATTAGTGGACCTTAATTCAAGGAAATTGATAATCTAATTAATTAATTGTGTGCAATTCATTTGTTAATCTATGGTGAACCGATGTCCTAGACTTAGTCATAGATTTATTCCCTTGATCAACTTAGTTCTAGTTTTAGTTAGCGTTTGAGTCTTGATTCGACATTCAAAGGCCCTTTACACAGTTTAGACTTTTTAGAACTAATAGGTTTAATTGCTTCCCTGTGGATTCGATCCCTACTTCCCTAGCTATATTAGTTAGAGTGGTTTGGTTTACTTTTGATAGGTGTGCGATAGCCTGTTCATAAAACATATGTCATATTCAGGGTTATAACCCATTGTACGTATTTATATCCTGTCACATATTATTCATATGGAACCTTCATGGCTATATGATCATCATTCATCTAACTAAAACAATACAATGAATATTACATTCTATAAAATAAATATTTCATTATTTAGAGTATTCATTGAATGAAAGTGGATACTTTATTCAGTAAAATGAATATTACATTGAGTTTGTAGAATGAATAATGCATAAATGATATTTTATTAAAAGATGGTGAATATTACATTCTAAAAACATAATTTTTTTTTAAAAAAAAAATAGAATTTATCATTGATGAAAGTGATTATTACATTGTTCAAAAATCATATTAAATTTTAAAAACAGAGTTTTAGTTTGAATAATGATTGTTAAAAAAATGCCAGTTTATGCATTTTGCTTTAGAGGAAAAATGAATAATACATTTTAAATATTGAATGTTACATTATAGAGCGTAATATATATCAAGTATAATTTTCACTTGTTATATCATAATATTCCTAATCAAAATACACGTACTTATTTTTTGATATCATCTTCAATTTCTACTTGAATTTAATTTACAATTTGAAAATTTTCATCAATTTCCTTCATTTTTGAAGAAATTTTTATTAAATCTTCTGTTATTGAGGCTGTAATCTAAAAATTTGAATGAATCAGATGAAAGAGAAAGAGAAAACCAAAGAAGAGAGAAAATTTGGCATTCAAATTGAGAATTTTGGTAAAATAATGATGAGAGAGGAAGATAATAGAGAAAAGAGAGAGAAAGTGGGAAAAAACTGGAAAAATAAAGAAAAAAGAATGAAGGTATATTAGATATATAAGTGAGAGGGGAAGTATACTTGTCAACATACACATCGATGTATGGAATATCAATTGAAAGTTTTCTGTTAGGATGTTAAGAAAAAACCTACTAATATTACCAATGCTAAGAATTAGTTGCAAGAATTCATTATTTAATATCTTACAATCAATTCTTTTTGTTGCAACTAATTTCTGTTGGAGGGAAATTTCAAATGATACCGCTCAAGAATTGCTAATATTTCATTTATTACTCAATTCCAAATGCTATGACTGAACTTTAGTCGAAGTGTAAGTCAACTCGTGACATTGCAGTTAATTAAACATTAATAACTTAGATTAACTACCATTTAAACCTAATTATAATGATTTTCGCGCGGACGTCAAAATGAATGAGATCATGAATTAGTGGAAATTTTGAAATGGTTTTGTTCAATTACTCAAGAATTGGATATTTCAATTGATACTAAAAATAAGCCTGTTCCATATGATACCATTGAACTTTAATCTAATCGAAGTGTTAACCATGACGAGATTGCCATTAGCTAGGGCGTTAGCAACTTAAATTAATTCTCATTTAACCCTAGTTATAATGATCATTGCATGCAAATCAAAATGAATGAGATCATTTCTTCGAAAAACAAAATAGTTATGTTTAATAAATTTCATGGTGTTTCATTGTAAAAGGTGATGATTAGAAGGTGAAGAAAAGTCATTATCAGCATGACAATGATCGAAATATGCAACAATTTTACAAAATACATGACTACACTTGCTATAATATTATGGTTATTACGTATTGCCTAAGTAGATAGGAGAATAGTAGGTTAAAGCTAATTTCTTGGTTCCATGAAATTCTAAGATTGATTCTATCACCCACTCTTGTAGCTCATTAAAACAAAAGGCTATGTAATGTGATTTAATAGATACATAACCAACCCTATTGTAACTCTAAGGAGCATTAGGTATTAGGTAAAATTGATCAGAAGATGAAAATTTAAATCTCGGGTAAATTCTTGCATATACAATACATAGTGATAGATCATGGAAATAATCTATTTTTGTGAATATCTTTTTCGTAAATATTCTAGTTAGTTGTCGTCTTTTATACATAGCAAATATCTTTGTAATTGATAATTATCTCCGTAATTATCTCTTGCCTATCTTAGGCTTGTACACTGTTGTATATATTGATTATTTAGTGAATGAGAAGGGCACGGCAAATATTCTCATATTCTCTCATGGTATCAGAGCACATGTATCAACCAATGGGGTTTAAGGATCCTAATCGGCCCAATCGTGTTTTTCTTCTTCGTAAGTCACTATATGATCTCAAACAGGCACCCCAGGCTTGGTATCACCGATTTGCTGACTTTGTGGCATCTATTGGGTTTACTCACAGCAAATCTGATAATTCTGTGTTCATTTATCACCATGGTAATCAAACTGCATACATTCTTCTTTATGTTGATGATATTGTACTCACTGCTTCATCAGAGTCTCTCAGGCAACAGATTATGTCTTGCCTTAGCTCTGAATTTGCTACGAAAGACTTAGGTACTTTAAGTTATTTCTTGGGTATTGCTGTATTTAGAGATAAAAATAGTTTATTTTTATCTCAAAAGAAATATGCTCACGATATTATTGAGAAAGCAGGTATGATTTCTTGCAAACCATCTTACACTCCTATTGATTCTAAAGGGAAAATCAGTACTTTGTCCGGTGATCCTTATCATGATCCTAGTCATTTTCGGAGTCTGTGTGGGGCTCTACAATATTTGACTTTTACTCATCTGAATATTTCTAATGTCGTACAACAAGTTTGTTTATTTATGCATGATCCTCGGGTGGAGCATATAAATGCCTTGAAGCGAATTATTCGCTACATTCAAGGTACAATTCATTTTGGTTTGCGTTTGTACAAGTCCACGGTTAGTTCGCTCTTGTCCTATACAAATGCTGATTGGGGTGGATGTCCCGACACTCGCCGCTCTACATCAGGTTACTGTGTGTTTCTTGGTAATAACTTGATCCCTTGGTCCTCTGATCTAAACGCCAACCGACTTTGTCCAAGTCTAGTGCCGAAGCTGAGTACCGAGGGGTTGCAAATGTGGTTTCAGAATCTTGTTGGGTCCGAAATTCTGCTTCTGGAGCTTGGTCATCCGATCTCTAAGGCTACATTGGTCTACTGGGACAATATTAGTGCTATTTCCCTTTCTAGTAATCTAGTGCAATATCAACGCACTAAACATATTGAGATAGATATACACTTTGTTCGTGAAAAGGTGCAAAAAGGCGAAGTACGTGTCCTACATGTACCTTCCCGGTTTAAGATTGCAGACATTTTCACTAAAAATTTGCCTAAAATTCTCTTTGATGGTTTCCGGGATAGACTTAACTTTCGTCAACCTCCCATTATGACTGCGGGGGTGTGATAGATTATGAAAATAATCTATTTTTGTGAATATCTTTTTTGTAAATATTCTAGTTAGTTGTCATCTTTTATATTTAGCAAATATCTTTGTAATTGATAATTATCTCCGTAATTATCTCTTGCCTATCTTAGGCTTATATACTTTCGTATATATTGATTATTTAGTGAATGAGAAGGACACGACAAATATTCACATATTCTTTCACATAGTAGCATAGTACTACGAAGTATTTTAATTTAAATTTCCATAATGTGGGAAGATAAGATATATAGCTTAATTTGGTCATCCTCAAATGCATGCATGCATGCATCAATTCATACAAGTTGTAGTATAGAAAATGACGACGGCTTTTTATATATTCATATTGGTTGACTAGCTAATATGAACAATAATTAAGCAAATAATTAGCCTTTTTATACAGATCATGTCTCACACACCACATCTGCACATATAGGATATAAAATTATCTAATTAATTTTGTTTGTCTTGTTATATATGAGATCAATTGAATAAATTAATAAAGCTTGTCAATTTTCAAAGTCTATAATATAGTGCTGCCCTATATATATACCAAATTCTAGGATATATATTCCACATTATTGATCCAATATTATAACGGTTGTTGATCGAATACTTCCCCTATATCTCTCCCTACTTGGTCCTTCTCATACAGTCTTTGTTACCAATTAAAATAAGTGCCCCAAAATACTTTCTAACCAGTAGTCTCTCGTATATCATTTATATGACAGTGTTAAATTAAAGCTTCACTTAATGGTGATGATGGTTAATTAATCCCATGCCCGCATAAATTTAATTAACTTAGTTTGAAAAATCAAATTCTGTAGCGAGCTATCATATTTCTTTCGCCTCCTTTGGACTTAAACGTACATAATATATTAAGAAATCGAAAAATTGAAAAATCGAGAATTAAGATATAGGAATAGGTTAAGAACGTTACGTTACATTATACGACATAACATACCTTTGAAGTTAATTAAACCAAATTCATACAAAAAAAATTCCATTCTTTTCAATGGACCACTTTGAATAATTACACTATGACTTTTATTTAGTTTTTGTGATATAGATGGGGTTGTATGTTGCCCGATGACATGTGGGTGGTCTGCCAAATATAAATCAGATGAAAAGTTGATGAAGGAGAAAAATAGTTAGGAAGTTGTATAAAATAGCTTCCATTATTATTATATGTGGAGTATCACTTTTTTGGGTGTGAATGAAGTGTGTTACTTAAGGAAGGAATTCACTAAAAAGGTAAAAATTCACATGGTAGACGGTGGAATTAGTTTTGGTGAACAAAATGATGAGCCAAACAACCCTTTAGTTTTAGGCAATGTTACTTCTTTTATTACTATGAGAATAATAATGCATACACTATATAGTGCGGTTAGTGCCTATGAGTGGTGTATGATTTGCCAATTTGCTAATTCCTTAGTAAAGGGTTTTACTTCATCTCTAATCATCAAATGTACAAGTGTGTCACCTTTGTATAAGTGGGTCCCATATAAAGAGGTTATTATTGGTTTTGGGTGATTTTTCATGTTCCTGTTTTCTATTGCTACTCACAAGATAATCAATGGATTGGATTAAGCTTGGTATAGTAGTCATTGAGTTGGGATTGACAGTTTGCTAACATTTAGTTAAAAATAATAATATGAAAGATGGAAATTATCATATACTAATCAATCATTAGTGGAGAAAGCGTCATTTATTGTGGAGATCTGGAAGGATTTATGCACCTCCTTAACATATACGATAGTAGCAAAATAGGTAATATAGTTGTATACGTGTGTGCTTATTAGTGATCTATAGTCATGTATCTATGTATTTATTATTATAGTGTTTTCTTCATATTTGTTTTCTTTTGAATTTTGTCATCATTTGAGGAGCCTCAAAACTTAATTTGCACGAGAGCTACGTCGAGGCAAGTATAAAACTTTGATTTAATCTTGTACAATCAACCTCTGTTGCATGCATTATATTCTTTCTTTGAGTTTCATGAGATCATTCAATCAGAGAATCTTTCAAAGTCGTCAAAAGCCATGGCCCAAGGCAAGGCCAAGGGCCATATAGTCATATACCAAGGCGAGACCAGTGGCCATGAGCCAAGGCAAGGCCAAGATTCTTGGGCAATGAGTCAGGGCATGGTCAGGGTCCATGGGCCATGAGCCAAGGCATTACCAACGCTAGGGTTCATGAGCCTACTCTTGACTAGGCCATGAGCCAAGGGCAAGGCAGTATGGCCAAAGGACAAGCCAAGGTGCATGACCAACTAGTAAAGGTAATGCAGGGGCTAATGGCAAGGCCAAGGCAAGCAATATCGTTTTACACTCTGCAGTAGTTTTAAGATAACTAATGGGTTTGGAGTTTAAAGGGGGAAGGACAAACAAGAGTGATATACGCCTAAATCTCATTAGATTGTGGCAGCATGGCCACTCCGCCACTTACAACATTTTGTCATGTTTTTAAGTCGTTTATAAAGGATTCAACCCGCGGCCCCTCAGTAGGAAATGTATTTCAAGGCGACCCTCACGACGAATCCAATACGAGGGTTTGGCCTACGACACGTGCCCTCGGGGCCGAAGCCCTACTGTTGGACGACAATCAGGATGTGGGCACATAGGTGCCCTCAGGTCCAAGAATGGGTAGAAGGTTCCCGTAAATGAAAATTAAAGTTTTTTTAGACCGGTTTTCCTTAACTAGAACTCAAGATTATTGTTTCAGCCATTAATTATACTTTTGCTCAATTGGATTTGAACAAAATGGGTGTGAACATGCATTCAAAGAAAATGGTTATAATTGACTTCACTTTGCATTGATTCAACTCAGAAACTATTGTGATAGATTATTTATATTATATATATTTTTTCTTTTTTTTGGTGCAACTTTTGTGATAGATAATTCCATAGAATTCAACTTAAACCCCATAATAGCTAACCAAATTAAAACTTTAACCGAGTGACTCAATACTCAAGTATAACTTGGGAACGGATCGGATCGGAGAAAAGTCTCCCCTCTTTGATCTCCCTTCACAAATCACAATTTCTCCCTTTTCCTAAGCTTTTTACTCGATCTTCCTAGCCAATCATTTTTGCTTGGTCTCTTAGATAATTATGCCATATATGTACAATTTAATTTGCCTATTGTACGACTTTGTTATGTTATATATATATATATAATTTGATTCAAATGAGCCCGGTTAGTCCATAAGTCATTAGAGAATATGGAGAAAAATAACATAAATATTAGACACATCAATATAATTGTTTTAATATATAATTTCTTAATACATTTTATTTATACGCATACAAATCTACACAATAATATAAATATTTTAAATTACTATGTTTCATACTATCTTACATTATAAAAAAAGGCAAATGTAAAAGTAAATAATTAAGACATGGATGCATTGGCGGATCTAGTATGGGTTCAACTGGGTTCATTGAACCCAGTCAGATTCCCCGAAAAATCTGCCAATTTTTGTTTAATTTGTTTAAAAAAATAAAAAAATAAAAACAGATTAAATACATTTTAATTTACAACAAAATAAGATCATTGTGTAGACCATAGCCTTGTGGTTAAGGTTATTAACTGTAGTATCACAGGTTGTGTGTTCAATTCTCACTTTGTTAGTTTTTTTTTATTGCTAACTTTTACAACTTTCAATGCTATTGGGGTTAGTTTGTATATGAATTTTTTAATTGCTAGATATTGTTTCTTTTAATTTTGTTGTTAGTTTTTTTGTTTAGATTGTTTGTTTCTTTACTTTCTTTGTTAATTTTTTGATTCCTAATTGTTAGAATTTGTTAATTAGTTTCATTGTGAATTATTTTAACAATTAGTTAGTTTAAATTCTATATTGCCACGAACTCAGACGCCTAATTTCGAGCAACCCGGCTCTATATTAGAAGACCTGAAATTTTGGTCTTTGAATAAGTTTGAACTTTGAACCCACTCGTTAGGAATCCTGGATCCGCCACTGCATGGATGTAAATATTAATAACAATATACTATAGGAAAAAATTGTTGAACTAGTGGCCTGTAGATTAAATTAAATTTGTTGAGGTGATTAATCGGATTCGAATTTGTATTACCGTATATTTGTAGTGGCTTAATTATTAGATGATCGGAAAGACGTACCATAATCTTTTTGGTCATCACATTCACCATAAGCCAATATCTTCCTCCACCGTACCTAAGAAAAGCCAGAGCAGCTTAATTTATATACTACAAGTAATAGTGCCTTAGATTGCACGGAGTCGGGAACGGGGTTGAAAACAAATGCGGATACGGCGACTGAAAGCGGCTATTCTGAAAAATGTTGTTAATAGGTACGGTAAACTATAACATGAAGAATTTGAATCGTCCCCAATACGAGGACGAATCCGGTTCGGGGACGACAATCCATTAAAAGTACCCATGCTACATAGATAGTGCCTATCCTTTTCCATTGTAGATTTGTGGAAATGAAAAAACCCAAATTAAAGTAGAGAAACCAAACAAACACTAAACTTAGAAAACGGTGAACAACAGAATATGATATGATGGTGGTCATTTAACTTGTGCGCGAATCCAAGCAACGTAGTTCATTATACATGCATGCTTATAGTTATGGGTTTAACTATAATTTACTCATACACGTACTAGTTTATTGTAATCTTAGAGCTTGTCTCACCAAAACAGTGGTCAAACTCTATCTTCATTCTTAATTTTATATACCAAATTGAATATTCGATCTTTTTTTGCATTAATTAATTATATATATATGTATGAATGGACTAATTAACTTAAGATTTACACTAGTTATTACAATTATTGAACATTTTCATGTTATTAGTAATTAATTATTAGTCTAATTATCATAAGTAACTTCATCATAATATCTATATACTACCTCCGTAATCGATTAATTACTTGTAATTAATATACAAAGGGGTATTTTTATGAGACATAAAAAAATTCCGGATTATGGATGTAATATAAATATATAGCATCAGGCCATCAGCTAGTCTCTTTGATAATGTTACACTTGGAAGTTAGGACAATCGGTTAACATATTGTTACTATATTTTTCTCATCTTCGGCAATACAATAATTCCCTACGTACCCAAAGTTTTTTTTTCTTCCAATAAATTACTCTATAATTATTGTTTGTAGAAACAATACAAACGATCAATTCACCTATATATAGAGTATTAGTGTCATGCGAAAATATATGAGCTTATTTAGGTTCATGGTGGCTTGGGGTTGCGAGGGAAAGAAGCATGTAATAACATTGATGTTGTGTATTTAGAAGATACTCAACAAGATACTATTGGTGATACAATAAAGATTGTCGGCTTACTCAATTACTCATTTGTAGATTTTGTAGGGTGGAAGCCCCTAGAAAAGAGGAAAATGTGACAATGTGCAACCATTAATGTTAAAGAGCAAAATAATTTCAAAAGTTTTGGTATTATTATTATTACTATTTTTCTCTCCAAGTACTTTGAGTTCGTATTTTATACTATTTTCAATAAACTTAAAATATTTAATTTAGTTTAATTTGATCCAAAATAACACTTATATGTGTATAACATTCTCATGTTGGAATACACAATTTCGAATTTTAATTTCTTTTTAAGTTGATAATGAAAGTGGACATGGATTATAATTCTACTACTAGCTAGGATACTTCTAAACTCATTTTATACGAACACACACCTTATGAGGAAGATAACAATTCTTCACAAGATGTGCTTGATCGATGATTGATGAGTTTCGAGCCTGGGTCTCATGCTTGGAGTTCAACTTGATGATGACTAAATGAAGGCGAGATTGTTTTAATTTATTGGTGATATGTTAAGTAATACTACTAATTATATTATGGAGAATGCTATATAAAACGGCATAACCCTAAGGGCTATGTGTAAGAAGACAAAAATGAAAATATTTCATAGCATGTAACATTTATTATATCAATCTATGCATAATTTTATCCATTTTAAGCTAAACATTTAATGTTTATTTGTACCTCTCACGATTACACATATAGCATTATCCTTTATATATAAGCATATTCGATCTCGCATATACTCCATGGTATATAAATACGAGTCTCATACTCCTATAGTCCTACTAGTATTATTATTAGTACGTATGTTATGAAACTACGTGTATTTACTATTAATAATAATCATCATATCCATACAATTAGTAGCCACGAACATAATTAATTGATTCAGATCGATCTAATTGTCGGTTCAATCATTTGATTAATCGGAGCACAAACAAATCAAAGTCGATCATTTTTCTCTATTCTTTTATCCTACATATAATATATAACAGCAAGTTAACTAGTGTCATTTTCTGATGTTACTACTTAACAAGGTTCAACACACAACAATCACATTATTTACTTAAGCAACAACAAGCATGATAAGCAGTGGAACATTAAAGTATAGTATTAGCTTAATTACAGTAGTTTTAGCTTTTAAAGCACTTTAATTTAATTTGGAGGTTTAAAAAAAAAACATATTTTGAATTTCAAATGACAATGCAAGTACATTTATCCCCTTTGCCCCCTTGTGTACGTAATACGTGTGAGATTGTTCGTTTTATGTTATTGATGCACTAAACAGCTAAACTATACTAGGGCAACCTTGTATAGAATCATAATGGTTTGTAAATTGATTAGACCTCATTTGGCTAAAAGTTCAACTTGGCTTGGATGAATTCATCATTAAACATATATAGCGTTACTCAATATTACAATTCAACTTCTAAATGAGGGAAACTCATTGTTCGTTATTACTCTTTCGGTCTTTTTTTACTTGCTAAATTTACTTTTTTACATCTCCCAAGAAGTAACCTTATAAAATTATATTCTCGGAAAATATACATCGAGACGAATCAAACAAGATCCCATGTGACTATATTTTTTGTTATGTATTAAACACCAAAGTAAGATGAAGTTACAATGTAAATAGTGTCAAAAACTCTAATATAGCAAATAAAAAAAAGATCGAGGGAGTAGTTGATTTTGCCTTGTGAGCTTGAGGGCTCATGAACTTATGAACAAAAGGTGAACAAGCCAAACTCGATATCGATTCTATTTGACTCATGGGCTTGTGAACATAAGATAAAGCTTGTGGTGCTGGATTGCTGCCTACTGGGGGAGCATTTGCTCATGTTTGTGACGCACTTAAGTCATAGTTGGTGTTAGTAAGACCTTTCTCAAGATAAAATAAGTAAGGAGTACATCTTTTTTAAAATAAGAATTTATATTTGATCCTCTGCAGTACGCAAAAAGGGAGTGGCGTATAAATAGTTAACTCCATCAAGAAAAGTTTAGTATAAATGTGTGCTTAATCCAATTCACATCCGTAGTGTGTGATTCTATCCACAAAATCAACGAGGATCCTCCTTTCAAAAAAATAAAATCAAATAAAAATAAAATCAACGTGTTTCCATCAATATGCTTATAAGAGAAGTAAGTAATTCATAGACTTTATTGACACGGAGTAAAACATATCTCTATTTCCACATCAACGTGAATACATGATGCATATACATACATATAGCCATATAAATAAGATGCACACAAGTTGTAAACAATTTTAACAAACCTTAAAAAAACAAGACACATATGTTCACTTTCTCCCTTGCCAGTTTTCTTATATTCCCTCAATCTTTTTTTATTTGTTACATTTACATTTTCGTATCTTCCAAGACGCAACCTATAAAATTAATATCTCGAGTTTGGTATAATAAAAAATTATGTTTTCGGAAAATATAAATCGAAACGAATCAAACGAGATCCCATATGATTACATTTTTTATTACGTATTGAATAACAAAGTGAGTCAAAGTTACAATGTGAATAATGTTAAAAACCCTAATGTAGCAACTAAAAACCGAGAAAGTATGTCAAAATACGCCATCTATCACTAAAAAATTTTACTTACAAAATGCAATATTTTAATTAAGGGCCTGTTTATTTCAGCTTAAAATCCGTTCAGTTCATTTCAGTTCAGCTCTTCTGTCATTTTGCTATTCATTAATCCTTCATAAAAAATTTTCACTTCAATTCAGCTATTTTCAGTTGAAGTAAACAGACCTAACTCAATCGTTATCACAATATACAACTCAAAATTTGAAATCAAATTCCGTCCATGAAATTAGTACTCAATATTTAATTATCACATATTCACATCCCACCCCCCAAAAAAAAAAACAAAAAAAATAAGATAAAAGTCATAGAAAACGTAACAACTTTCCACGTTAAAAATAACCAAACCAAACATCCCCTTCTTCTCTCTCATCCTTTCACTCTCCAGTGGGTACACTGCTTGCTGGTCTGCATCATCCTCTCTCCTCTTTCTCTTCTGTAAAATTTACTCTTCGTACTTCTTCCTCTTTTTCCTCGTATAATTATTTAATTATTAATTTAAATATATAATACTTTTGTTACACATTATTTATAACGATTAGGCATTTTTTTTACTTTATATTAAATTGTTTGTGTAATGGAAGTAGTGTATATATATATATATATATATAGAATAGACAAAAGCTAACAAGTGTACTGAATATGTTCGATAAACATGATAAAAATGAAAATAATATCATAAATATGTATTATTTTAACTTGAATCTTAAATAAATATCATTTTAAAAAATTATTTAATGCTTATCAAACACACTAAGTGAGCGAGATGATATATAATACTCCAACTAAACCACATGTAAAAGTATTATGAAAGAATCAAAAATTTAAAAATAAAAAATACTAAAAAAAAAAAAGTAGCATAGTAAAAGCACACTAAACCACATGTACTTCAACTCTCTCTCATAAGATCTCTTCTTCTCCATTGTTGTTTGTTGTTTTTCTCTCTCTTATTCACCTCACCGCTAATTCCCAGGTACTTTTTTTTTTTAAATTTAATAAATTGGTGTTCATTTTCAGAAAATTAATTAATGCAAGAATAAAAAGTTTGAACCTTTTTATTTTTAACTTTTTTTTTTTTTTAAAATTACCCATCTTTGAATTTTGAATTTTTGCTGCATTTCCTTAAGTGGGTATTTACTAGATCTGTGATTTAATACTTGTAAATTTGTTTATTCAAGTTTATATTTTTATTTGTTTTTGATTATTTATTTAATTTGCTAATTTTGGAATGTTTTTTTTTTTAAGTAATTAATTGTTACCCATTTCAGGTTTTGATAATCTGAAGTTTGTTTGGTGAAATCATTGAGAAAATGGAGTCAGAAATTGCGGTTGATGCACCGTTAGAATATGTCACATTTCAAATTTTGCCAGAAAATAAGTAAGAATTTATAAGTTTAATAGTTTGTTTATTTATTTTTAATTTTTATATATTTTAAATTTAGTTGCTGTGTAATGAAATTGAGTTGAAAAGGTAGGAAACCTAGTGCAAATTTAATTGTTTTTTTTTTTTTTTGGTTTAATTAGTGTTTATTTATCAACAATTTTTGTGGGATTTTAATGATAACTTTAAAGGACTATGGATTGTGGGGTCACTATGTTGTTAGAATAGTTATTCATTCTTTTGGCTTGCTTTATGATCTGGAAATCAAATTCTCAATCAAATGTTTGTCTTTCATTTGAGTTTTGAATGTAATACAAGTTAGAATAATGAGAAAAAAATGAATGGTTTTCGTGTCGGCGATTGAATTGTGTTTTGATTAGTCTGTATGAAGTGGTGCACAAGACTAATGACAATTAGGGGTGTTTAAGTTGAATAGTTCTATTGGAGTTTTAATGTGGGTAAGAAACTTGATTTATGCTCGATTTCTTCGTCTTCTTGAATGATGAAGTGTGAAGATGGTTTATTTGTTTTTGTTTGAGTCCATAACTTAGGTGTGAAGGTAAATAGCTGGAGATTTTGACTATCTGTTTGCAATTTTGATCCATTTATGGTTGGTGCATTTGAATTTTCTGCTGGAAGTTTGACTTTTGGCATTGTTTTTTGCGTTTTGAGTGAATAGTTTGTTTTGAATTGATGGAATTCAATTATGTATGTTGTCATCTGCTTTCATGTAATGTTTGTGTGATTTGTCTGACAAAAGTTGCCTGTGTAAAGGGTCACTGATCATATTGTGGATCAACTAAAAGCATCTGTAATTCGATAGAGGTTATTTTGCATTTCAGGTATGGTGCATGTGTATGTAGCGGTGAGAAAGAGGAATTTGTCGGGGACGGTCCTCTCGAACTGCTTTTGGAACACCTACCCAGCATAAAGGATCAGATTATTAATGGATCATGTGATAACTTCAAACTAGAGCTACAGAATTCTGTTGAGAACGGGGCGTGGTTCACAAAAGCCACATTAACGAGGTTTGGATCTCTGAATTCGCTCCTTTTCTTCCCTTATAAGTTTTGCCTTTCTCTTTCTGCCCTCTTGTTTTGAACAAAGCAAAAGGATTCTGTATAAATAATGTATGCATGTGCAGGTTTCTTCACATAATTGGTTCCTCTGATGGACTCAAGAAATCTATTGCTGTCAGCAACGAGCTGTCCCAGTTGGAGGAAACAAGAAAGTTTCATCTTTCACTATATAATCAGGTGAAGTAATGTTCATTTTAAATAATATTTCACATTTGGGAAACTTAAGATATGTGTTAAAAAGTAAAATTATCCTTCATTTGGATTTTAAATCTTCGAACAAATATTCTTTCTAAGGGATTCTTAGAGAAGCATTAGAAAATTCAAAGCACGAAATTTAAAAAAATAAATGGCATAGATATTAGTATGTTCAACAAATGAGGAGTAGTCTATTGTTTATTTGTTTTTAATGACTAAAGTAGTATGTTGCAACTCACATCTTTGGTCCATCCCTTGTGGTTGGCACTTGATTTTGATACTAACTTGTGCTGCAAATGACATGTTGGATGCAATGATGTTGGTTGGCAAAACAGGCTGATAAGATCACCTCATCTGATAACTCAAAGTAATTAATCTTAACTCCTAGTTTCCATTCTAGCTTACCTTTTGCAAATTCTGGTCTTTGGAAAAATGTTATTCCGATACATTTGCTGAAGCTTTCGTGTGAATGCTATTATCAGGAATGAATTAGTTCGGGCAATGGACTCCAGAATTGCAGCTTTGACAGATGAACTAGTTTCAACTTTCAACCTGACAGCTGGAACTGCCTTCTCCACTCAAGAGATGATTGATCTCCAAGAATTTAGTCAACACTTTGGAGTAGTAGATATTCGGTATAAACCCCTCTAGTTGTCTCTCATGTAGTTTTATACTACAAATTTTTGATTCTTTTTCTTAACTATGTATAATTTTTTTCCAGAAATATGTTCTTGAAGTTGGTAGAGAGGAGCCAAAAAGATCAGACTGTTGTCCCCGTGAACAATAAGAAGTTTCCTATCTCATCAATATCACAGGATGACTATGAAAACAAGATTAGTGAAAATACCCAAATATTAGGTCAATCAACTTTCTTGAAACCTGTACAGTACAATGCCTCACCAGCAAAAGCAGCTGAGCTTGAGAGGCAAAGCTCAACAGGTAGTGATGACTCATCATTCTCTAGTGAGGATGATCGACCTTCTGCTGTTGAAAGAAGTA
This sequence comes from Suaeda aralocaspica, assembly GCA_016808085.1. Taxonomy (NCBI): domain Eukaryota; kingdom Viridiplantae; phylum Streptophyta; class Magnoliopsida; order Caryophyllales; family Amaranthaceae; genus Suaeda; species Suaeda aralocaspica. Next base: position 2,406,157 of record PYUH01000185.1, read on the forward strand.
GATCTCTTGCAAGATCTGCATCTCCCCGAAGATCGGCATCTCCAATGCGAAAAGTCCAAATAGGTAAGTCGGGATCTCGTCGGACTCCTGCCCTTACTATTAAAAGCCTTCCTATCTTTCCTGCTAGGGAGAAAATGTCATCGTACCGAGACACGGGTGAAGATTATGAGGAAACGACCAAAAAGACAGAGATCAACGTGACTAGGATGAGTGTTCAAGATGCTATCAGTTTATTCGAAAAGAAACAGAAAGATCAAATTGTTGAGAGTCAGAAAAATTCAGCAACTGATAATTCTACAAATGCAACCAAAGCGGTGTTAAGGCGATGGAGTTCTGGGATGAGTGAGTCCCAAAAGTCCATCTCTCATGACACAACAGAGCACAAAGCTTCAGAAAATAATACTGAAGATGAGGACACTCATAGGACTGATACAAGTGTAGAGGTAAAACTGGATACAGTCCCTGCTTCTGAAAATCATGATATGGAGGATCATGTGGTATTGGAGGGAAGCAATAATGTTGCATTGGATCCAAGTGAAGATGAAGGCCCATTCTGTCAGACAGAGGACAACGATGAAAAATTAGATTCAGCTGAATGGAACAGAAAAAAAGAAGAGGAATTGAACAAGATGCTGATGAAATTTGCACAGTATAACATGACCAACAATAAGAATACAGAGCCTGATGATAACAAGAATCGTGCACCTCGACTGAGGCAAAGTGGTGGACTTAAAGGTCATCCCAAGGAGAGAAGGGATGAAAATCTGGCAGGGGAGAAGACTGTAAAGAGGGTTGAAAAACAGCCAGGCATCAAAGCAAAACAAAGAGTTCCAGATAAATCTAAGCCAGAAAAAACTTCTGTTAAGGCTAGTGATGTAGTAAAGAAGCTCCCTGCAAGCAGAAATCCGAATGTTAACAAAAATTTGCCAGTCTCTTCGAACCCCAAAAAAGAACTTACAAAACCTGCTGTGCCAAAGAAGGCTCCATCTACTAAATCTTCTCCCCTGCCTGCTACCAGGAAATCCTGGCCTTCAACGCCATCACCAAGAGTCGCAGGAACATTACCTACTAGAAGTCCAACAGTAACACCTTCTTCAGTTACTTCCATACCTCGTCAAAAATCCCAGTCCCCAGCGCTTCGTCAAAAACCTCAATCACCAGGGCCTGTACCACGACCTAGCCCTAAGTTAGAAAAATCCCAGCTGGAACAAAAAGATGCCAAGAAACAACCTATTGGCACACAAAAGACTCCAAAGAAAGTTGATGATAGTAAAAGCCGTGTGCTGCCAAAAAATGGGAAAACAACAAAGACAAAAACTGCGGCTGCAGCTCCTGAAGAGAATGCTGCTAGTGCTGTTGTCAGTCCAGCTAAAGCTGTTGTGCGTAAGAAGGTAGCCAAGAAGAGTAGTGTGGTCCCACTTGAGGTGAAGCCGTCTGTTCGTAAGGTCTCAGAAAAAAGTCCTGCGAAAACCTCTAGTCAAAAGAAAGAGACCCCCCCTAAAGCAGAAGAAACTTTGAGCAGATCAGAGGATCCTATTACTGTTGCAGAGAATGTTGTGACTGTTACTTCAGATTCAATTGATCCAGTTGAGTCCGTAGAAGTGGAAACTCAAAATGGTCATACTGAACTAGAAATGGAAACAGAAACTGATAAAACAGAAAATGGCGATGAAAAAGAGATTCCAGTTGCTGCTCCAGCTCTAGGCATTGAAGTTGGTGAGGGAACACCAGAGTCACCAGTAAATATTGAGGATCAGCTTGCACAAGAATTAGTAATATCACCTGCTGCCTGGGAGGAAAGCGATCAGCAAGATGCTTCAATTCCCGTTGATGATAGCTCCACTTCAATTCAAGTGAATCCTACTGCAGTGTCCTCATCTGAAACAAGAGTTCGTCATTCCCTCTCACAGATGCTTCTAGAAGAAAGCAGTGAGCCTGATATAATTGAGTGGGGAAATGCTGAACATCCACCTTCCATGGTCTATCAGAAAGATGCTCCGAAAGGCTTGAAGAGACTCTTAAAGTTTGCTCGAAAGAATAAAGAAACAAATGGAGCTGCTTGGGCAAGTCCATATACATCTGAAGGAGAGGATGATGGAGATGAATGTAGGAACCTTGGCAAGAGAAACTCAGACAATCTACTAAAGGTTGCTCTCCACTCGAATTATGCAGAAGGTTTTCTGTCTGATTCGGAACCGCATTCTGGTATGTCTGCTGCTATTAATTATTTCCTAGTCTTGCGCAAACTACCAGCTTATGTCAACTATTTTTTTTTTCTAATTATTGCTTTGAAACATTTCCAATCATCAGTGTGGGGTTTTTTAGTTATTATTATCATTTTATTTATTTACTTGAAAATTACAAACCTTTCCAAACCATTTAACATGAGGGCTCTTGTATGTTTTGATGGAAACTTGGAAAGCATTTTCCATTTTTATGAAAAAAATATTTTTCAATAGAAAACACAATGGTAAAAGAAGTTTTCCTTTGCTTTGTTAGAAGAAATCTTATAGAAAAAAAAATGAAAGAAAAAACAGAGAAGGATGTAAGGAGAGGAATAGAAGAGTAAGGGGTGAGAAGAGGGAAAATGTGGCACACCTTTTTTAAAAAAAGGAAAATAAGTATGTGTTTTTTATTTTTTTATTTAAGGGCTTGCTTGGATTGGGGGTAATGCATCAAGGGGGTAAAAAAATCAAACTTGACAAGATGGAGGTGTTTATAGGCGTTAGGAGGTGGTAAAGGAAACTAGAAGTATTTCCACCTCTTACCCAACCAAAGGGAAATGGGACAATGATGGNAGCAGATCAGAGGATCCTATTACTGTTGCAGAGAATGTTGTGACTGTTACTTCAGATTCAATTGATCCAGTTGAGTCCGTAGAAGTGGAAACTCAAAATGGTCATACTGAACTAGAAATGGAAACAGAAACTGATAAAACAGAAAATGGCGATGAAAAAGAGATTCCAGTTGCTGCTCCAGCTCTAGGCATTGAAGTTGGTGAGGGAACACCAGAGTCACCAGTAAATATTGAGGATCAGCTTGCACAAGAATTAGTAATATCACCTGCTGCCTGGGAGGAAAGCGATCAGCAAGATGCTTCAATTCCCGTTGATGATAGCTCCACTTCAATTCAAGTGAATCCTACTGCAGTGTCCTCATCTGAAACAAGAGTTCGTCATTCCCTCTCACAGATGCTTCTAGAAGAAAGCAGTGAGCCTGATATAATTGAGTGGGGAAATGCTGAACATCCACCTTCCATGGTCTATCAGAAAGATGCTCCGAAAGGCTTGAAGAGACTCTTAAAGTTTGCTCGAAAGAATAAAGAAACAAATGGAGCTGCTTGGGCAAGTCCATATACATCTGAAGGAGAGGATGATGGAGATGAATGTAGGAACCTTGGCAAGAGAAACTCAGACAATCTACTAAAGGTTGCTCTCCACTCGAATTATGCAGAAGGTTTTCTGTCTGATTCGGAACCGCATTCTGGTATGTCTGCTGCTATTAATTATTTCCTAGTCTTGCGCAAACTACCAGCTTATGTCAACTATTTTTTTTTTCTAATTATTGCTTTGAAACATTTCCAATCATCAGTGTGGGGTTTTTTAGTTATTATTATCATTTTATTTATTTACTTGAAAATTACAAACCTTTCCAAACCATTTAACATGAGGGCTCTTGTATGTTTTGATGGAAACTTGGAAAGCATTTTCCATTTTTATGAAAAAAATATTTTTCAATAGAAAACACAATGGTAAAAGAAGTTTTCCTTTGCTTTGTTAGAAGAAATCTTATAGAAAAAAAAATGAAAGAAAAAACAGAGAAGGATGTAAGGAGAGGAATAGAAGAGTAAGGGGTGAGAAGAGGGAAAATGTGGCACACCTTTTTTAAAAAAAGGAAAATAAGTATGTGTTTTTTATTTTTTTATTTAAGGGCTTGCTTGGATTGGGGGTAATGCATCAAGGGGGTAAAAAAATCAAACTTGACAAGATGGAGGTGTTTATAGGCGTTAGGAGGTGGTAAAGGAAACTAGAAGTATTTCCACCTCTTACCCAACCAAAGGGAAATGGGACAATGATGGAAAATCAATATCCAGAAAACGGGACATGTATCACAAATGGATGTGACCAATTTTTTTTTTTTTTTTTTGTTAAAAGTAGAATTCTGATATAAAATGGTTTGAAAGGTGGTATTTTTCAATCTGAACTTGAAAAGAGCAATTTATGATTTCATATTAAATACAGTAGTTGCCATAATCCTTTAATAGAAAAGAAATATTTTGTTGCTTCTGTGACATTGCTGCCTGGTGATTACAAAATTTGTTTTTTGTATGCAGCACGATCAAATTCAAGCAACAACTCCACTAGAAGTTCAAATAAGTTTCAAGAGGGCAATGCCTCTTCGAAAGGTGAGTCACATACGAAAAGAAAAGAAATTTGCTACAGTTCATCTGACTCGAATTTTTGGTAATATCTGTGTGTGTTTATCTCAGGTCGATCTTTCTTCTCTCTATCAGCTTTCCGTGGCAAGAATTAAAACACTGCCTCATACACTTCAGGGGGAGAGATGCCTAGTTTTGGGACTATTCATTTGTCATGGTTTGCTCCCTTGTGCAGTTTATTAATTTGTGTCAAAGTGATGCAATGAAATGTTTTCATTCAATGGCATTCTTCGGAGATCTGGATAGGTCCAGAATGTGTATAGGTTACATGTAGAGTGAGCAACTCAGAGATCTAGGATATAGAACAGGTTGTGTAGAAATTACAAAGTACATGTTTTCAGTTAAAAGTTGCTAATTACATTACTTTGATTGATATCTCTAGCCTTCCTTTTGTTTGCTCAATAGTCAGTCACATTGTCGGTTGTAATTATGTATTACCTTGAATGCAAATTGCCATGAATATATAAGAATTGTTGCAGATTGTATTCTTCTCTGCTTCACCAATTGGTGATTTATCATAATCCCAAGTGATTTTATTAGTGTCATGTTCATTTGAGTACAACATTCAATTAAGTTTAGAAAATAGTACAGAAGTTTGCAAAGTTCAATCTACAACAACAATAAACTGGTATTAAACTTGAATATAGGTTGTATAGCAAGGATTCTATGGACGGAAATATCCAAGCATCAAAGTATACAGGGTTTGCAAAATTAATAGTCGGCAAAATGGAGCTATTAAGCCTATCACAATCCACAATTCACAACCCACCTCCAGCTAGTTTGTGAATTTCCCTTTTGAGGTTTTGTATAGACGGAAACATTGACTCAGCATGGTTCCCATAGTAGTTGGAGAATATGGTATCCATTTGATTTACAGTATCTGCAGCAGCAGAATCACCTGTAGCAAGCTGAAGAGATGAAAGCTTTACAAGCTCATTTCCAACGGCAATGTGTCCCGGACTGTAAAGCTTCTTAAGAATCTGTAGCAAAGAAGTATTCTAAAAAGCTAAAAAGCTCCCACAATAAGCAATATGTGTTCAAAAGATCTCTATAACACCGATATGGAAGAAGTAATATCTTCAATATTCACTTTCTTTTTGTTATTTGTACAAGGATAAGTTTTCAAGAATCCCAAGTGGAAATGATGTACAGAGTATTCGAGTTATTTATACTCAGATAGTCAGATGACAAACATAAAAGTCATGGCGAAACAGTCAGATAGTATGATGAGAGCAAGTTTACCTGAATAGATACTGTACAATGTTCAATTGCCTGTTGCAGCTCCCCAACTGAACAAAACGCCTGAGCAAGAATGTCCTCAGCCTGCACACAATCACATATATAAATCAAGTATGACTTTGGATCCTATTTTATTCACAGTAAGTTGTCAACTTAACAATCAAAGTGCATGATACATGTGTTCCCAACTTTCCATCACCTCTAAACTAAACTAAGGAAAGTAATTTTTCATCTCAACTAGACATCCCAATAGAGTACCCAAAAAAACATATGAAGCATGATTTATGTACATGATAGGATTCTGGATGTGCGTCATAAAATTAGTAGATTTAAAGATGCAAATATGGCGAAACATGAAATTCTATAATAAAAATGTTCGTGCCATTCACAGGTTTGGGTAGGAAACCTTTCCTCCAAACATGATGAAGCAGTGAAGTATGAAGACATATTCCTAGTGTCCTACTGTTCCCAACAGACGATCAGATTCTATAACAAACTATTTTAGCTAAAATGCTGACAGAAAATGCAATGATAGTCACACGTAAAATCTTCAGAGATAAAACGGAAGTATCAAGTATTAGGGTAGATCTTACCTCTGCAAGCTTCTTGTTGTATGAATGAAGTGTTAACTTCAGATCATTAAGAGAACGCAGAGCATCCGATAAGAGACCAGCATAAACCCCATTTGAAACAACAGCTTCCTGCACACTAGAAACCCCCGCGGCCCCGCCGATAAATATACCAATTCAAAAAAAGTGAAGTTACCAAAATTTGTGTTACAGGACATCACCTTCCCCCTCATTTCTTAAGTTTATACCTTCGTAAACATAAATCAGCTTCACCAACTGTTGCATGCAGAGACTTCAAATCATTAGCAGACCCACATTTTAGGCAGCATCCAGACCGAATCTTAGGTAAGTAATTACTATCTCCAAACTCAAGGCAAGCAAGGTTCTTTATCTCTTCATTCATTGACCTGTCAATCTTTAAACACAGGCCAGACAAAAATAATCAGTATACTGCACAAAAGTTAGAGCATGGTGCAATAAAATCAGTCAGAGAAAGTGATGAGACAATTGCCTAAGAAGTAAAGCACATACTCCACCCTTACTAAAGATTCACAAAAATGAGCATAAAGCTCTCACAAGTCACAACTCTTAATGGTACATGTTTAAAGTCCATGTGCAGGAATGCAGGATCAGTTGTAAAAAAACAAAAGATGACTATAATGAAATCACAATTAGTTCTGAAAAAGCTAGAGTCTGACAAGGCTCGGTAAGGGTAAAAAATTACCAAGAAGCTTCACTTAAAGAGATTATCACTTGGCTTCTACAAAATACAATATTAAAAGCAGTCCGATTATCAAGCATCCATCTAGTGGTAAAATAATTGCTTATATGGGACAATCTGGACAATTACTTTGTTTTTTTCTGATGACCAGCCTGACCCCTCTCATTCCTGAGCTTTAACTTATTTGGTTAAAATTTGACTCTTGCAAACAATTGGCTTAAGAATTATGAAATTAATATGACCCCACGCCTTTGATACAATCCATCATATTTGACAGGACCAAGCCTAATATAAAGTAGCATATCCTTTTTTGGTTTACATTTTCTCTTGAATCAATTTCATTGTTCAAAAAGGCAAAAACTAGTGTTTCAAACTTGGATGGTTTACTCTTAACACACATACCTCTTGTTGATGCTCCATAGTGTCAAGCTTAGGTGTCTTTAAATGACAAAATTTATGTTTCGTGTACTCAACAGAAGAGTAATCAAGAACTGCACCAGGACAATTTGGTCTAGTACAACGAAATGCATTTAAGACAAGATCCGGAAGATTAACTCGAGTACAACCACTACATTGACAATTAAATGAATAGTTGTCTTGTAGAAATTGCTGCCGGTTTCCATGATCCCACTGTCCAACCTGCAAAGCAAACACAAATACAAGTAGCGAAACCCCAAAAAAGTTTCAGAGAAAATCTTTAGCAACACTTTGCAAAAGAATCAAGACAGTCGAAATAGTAGGACATTTAAGAGTAAAAGTCTAAAACATAATGTCTTAATTCAGTATGAAGTCTGAATGTATTAAAAGGGTGAGGGATATTATACCTGTGGCCCATAAGACATCTCCAACGCACATCCGGAGGGCACAAGTTCGGTGGCTCTTATCAGAAGCGTACGAGAAATAAAATATGCATGGATATTTGGAACACAGGAATGGTTAAAAAGACTGCCAGATAAGTATATTGCTTGCCCGACTCTCACCTAAGATAAAACAAGGGTAGAGTTGAATCAATATCAAATTCATCAGGTTTCACAAGAATAATTAAAAGTAAAAGAATAAAAGTAAAAAGAAGGTAGGACTATAATATATTAGAAGATAGAAATGTATAGAAAGCAAAAGAAAGGGTAGCAAGAAGAGAGAGCAGCCACTATTGATATTATTTTCCATGAATACATATCTAGTTCAGACAAAATGGAAAAACCATTTTTTGGTGCGATCTCCGTGTTGGTTTAAATAATATTGAGAACCCACTCCTGAGATAAAAAGGTTAAAATTAGTCCATAATTCTTTTGTCACCTACTTTATTTTCTTTAATGGAGTATGTTTATTTGAGTCAAAATTTCTAAACCAGAAGAATTGGGGCTTTTATTCATAATACCCAATTTAGTTATTCTTCATTTTGGGTCAAGTCAACAACTGTGTCAGTGATCATCATCCAGGGCTCACAGCCTTGAACTATACAGAATGACTCATTACAGAAAGTTGAACCACCTAAGATCTCCACTTCCTACTTTCTTGTTTAGAAACACTGACATTTCACTATGTTTTTTGACAGAGTAAACAACACTTACTAATTTACCATACAAGATAATGTCTGTTCCCAGGAAGCTGTAATACTGACTTGCCATAATGTGTGTACAGGGGCAAGACAATTGGTAACATGTACGTTGTTATTCGAATTTGCACTTACGCTTTGCCTCTGTATACACTATGTAGCCTTAAAATTCAATCATATTCTAACAGAACCACTACCTATAGTAAGGTCGCCCTTTCAGAAATGAAAAACATTCCAAACAAAAATTTTTACTTTCCAAAACCACATCATTAAATTATGACAGGTATAAATAATGAAGATTATCAAAACATTAGATATAGAACCAGGATTAAGTAAAGCGTTCATATGAGATGCAACAGAGAGCAATTTCTGAATTTCCACTTCCCAATGGAAACACAATTGCACTAGCTACAATAGTCTCCCCCTTTTCGTAGAACTGAAGAGTACATCATTTTCTCCACCTCTCTAGAATTATCAGTTGACAGGCTTCACCCTTGACCCCACTTCTGCTTTATCTCCTTGACATAATAACATAAAAGAAGTGATCCAATCATTTCATCACTGTCTCTTAGTGTCGGTCTGTCTGTCTCTCTCTCTCTCTCTCTCTAGACCTAAAAGCCTGAAAAAATTTGGTAAGTACTCCCTCTATTCTAATATGCAATATTCATGTTCTGGTATTGTTTTTTCCTTCATGTTCTACCCACTTTTGTTCTCAGCAAACCTCTTGCTATCAGACATGCAGCACCATTTCCAACAATTCTCACACTATACCCGCATACAATATTCTCTCTCCTAATTTTTCTTACATAAACCCCACACATTACACTTTCTAGCATACCCACTTTATATCCATTAAAGATTCAGAATATGGGTCACAGCACATGAAATCAGCTTTGACAATTCTATCCAAACTGTAAAACTTATCTGCCACTGGTATCGCAGACTTCAATAATAACATGTATGATATAGAAGCATTGTATTCCAGTAATATCAATGGGTTTGAGAACCGCACCTGCTCAACATTGCTCGTCACATTGTCTCCATGCAAGGGCATATCTGCATTATTCAAGCGAACAACTGCCATGGAATTCACCTTTATTTGGGAAATAAGAATGATAACCTGTATCCACAAACAACAGCAGCATATGAGAACAGAAGATGGTAACATTTAATACAAGTTAATGTTTTGCTCAGTCTGTATGTACAGTTTAAAAACCCAACTCTCATGAACTAAGAAAAAGGAAAAAATGAGTCAAGTGAAAAAGAGCATTGTAGCCTTTAGTATCCTTGAAACTGTACATTACAATAAAACAGTAAAGAAGGAAAACATGAATGAAATCTGTTCAGACATCTGACTTGCATAGTATTTCGACATATCGTAGTATCAAATTTCATGAAAATAGCAACTGAAGACCTTTTTTTTTCCTATTTGAAAAATCCAATATTATATCAATCTGCTTCAAGGCTTCAATTTCCATTTAAGTCAGCATAATTATATTGCCAAATTTAATAAATTTTCATTGTATGCACCCTTTTCATCCTTTAAGGAGAGATAGGCATATATTCTGAGTGACAACAAGACTATTTGTAATAAATAAGGCTCTGCAAGATTTAAGTATGAATTTAAACTCATAGTTCAAACTAGATTCAAGGATAAGTAATAAAGATGATTGCACCGCTGTACGAGTAAAACTGTAAAGGCAATATTTAGCCTATATGTTTATTGGTTTATCCATGCTTTAAGAAAAGAAAAGAGACATAACTTTGCAAAAGTAGCTCCACACAAATCCAATTCAGACCCATAGAAAGAGTTAATACAATAGAGCAGCACGATTGAGTATACATGATTCTCCAACTTGCTTTCTGGAAGGAGATGTGCATAATTATGAGAAAGCTCCTGTTCAAAAGGTGAAATACCAAACACTTTATTGTGCAAATCAAACAAGAGTGAAACAAATCCAAAGAGTCAAACAGTTGAGCCATGTGCATACCAAAAAAATTGAATTATCTTTTAGTTTAACTGACTTTGCTAAAATCCGACCAGCTAACACCACCTGGGATGGCAACACAACAGGCCAATTCACACCGTGACATTCATGTCCATGTTCAGTGAAGCTCTCAATGTCTGGATCTAAATGACTTTCTGAAGCAACCTCAGAGAAATACTTTAGAAGATCACCAGAAAGTATATCACCAGTTCCATCAATTTTTAAGAAATTTCTTGGAATATGTCCTCCAGCCTGATGCTGGCAACGCTCAGAGCAGTATAATGATATTGAACATGATGTGCAGGGGACATTGTCTGCTGGTAATTCATTGAAACAAAAATGACAATGTGTGTTTCGGAAGTTCTTCAGTATGATCTGTGAAAATATTCAGTATCTCAGAGATTCCCATCATAGTAAGAAACTGCGTTAACAAATAAACTAAAGGACATCTATCCAAACCTATGTTACTCAGACTCTTTATTTCACCTCAAAGTACCGGTGTCGGACATGCGATCCTTGGACATTGGTATGACACTCAGACACTTCATTTTGAACCAAAATTATGCATTTTTGTCAAAAAATTGCCATATCCAACACTTGGACACGTACCGGTGTCAGACACTTATGGGAGAGTCCAAGTAACATAGATCCAAACACTGCAGATGGCCCTCCTAAGTCCTAATGTATTCATTTATAAATCAGTTCCTGACCTAGAAGGGAATCTTAATAGAATTAAATTCAGTTATCATAAACATAATAACGTAAGACTAAACACTAAGAGTCTCAATATAGGTTTGAATAAACTAAACTTGGGAGTTATTAAATCTCCTTCACTTAGTATCACAATCATTGACCAAAACACAGGTCAAAATTTATTTAATTACTAAACAAGAACACCATAGACCTGGGAGATAGAGGAGTCGCTTGGTAAGCTCAAAGAAGCAATGTCTTACATATCAAAGTTCTAGCACAAGCAAGTTAAAGTACATGCTTTGCACGATACATTAATACACTCAGAGATTCCCATCATAGTAAGAAACTGCGTTAACAAATAAACTAAAGGACATCTATCCAAACCTATGTTACTCAGACTCTTTATTTCACCTCAAAGTACCGGTGTCGGACATGCGATCCTTGGACATTGGTATGACACTCAGACACTTCATTTTGAACCAAAATTATGCATTTTTGTCAAAAAATTGCCATATCCAACACTTGGACACGTACCGGTGTCAGACACTTATGGGAGAGTCCAAGTAACATAGATCCAAACACTGCAGATGGCCCTCCTAAGTCCTAATGTATTCATTTATAAATCAGTTCCTGACCTAGAAGGGAATCTTAATAGAATTAAATTCAGTTATCATAAACATAATAACGTAAGACTAAACACTAAGAGTCTCAATATAGGTTTGAATAAACTAAACTTGGGAGTTATTAAATCTCCTTCACTTAGTATCACAATCATTGACCAAAACACAGGTCAAAATTTATTTAATTACTAAACAAGAACACCATAGACCTGGGAGATAGAGGAGTCGCTTGGTAAGCTCAAAGAAGCAATGTCTTACATATCAAAGTTCTAGCACAAGCAAGTTAAAGTACATGCTTTGCACGATACATTAATACACTCCAAACAGATCGCTTCAACCTTCCTCTTCCTCTCCACCTCTTGAAAAATTTCAAACAACTAAAGAAACTCTTTCTGCAGTTACGAAGAGGAGTAGAGGAATGAAAAGAGCGACCTGAAGACAAGAATTGAAAAAATAAAGAACAAGACACTACACAATCTTCAAAGAAGGAATTGATAGAGAAAAGAAGTAACGTGAACATATACATAGTACAACCCCCTTTCATGAAAGAGTTGCGGGTACATGCAGTTAGTTAGGTCTTTGCAAATGCACATATGTTTCAATAATATTTTTTTGAAACAAACTTTTTAAAAAAAAAAAGAAAAAACTAACACAATGCTCAAGCACCAAACTTTGAAATCCATACCGCAGCATAAGGCTCTTCTTTGAGGACTAAAGAGACTGGGGGTATCTCAAATATTGAAGACATACCCCTTCCTTTAGATGAAGTAGATACACACTGCAGCTTTGCTGGTGGTAGCTCATCTGTGGAGAAAAAAAAAGTCTCAATACTCGAGATGGCAGAGTTTCTAAAGTAAGAATGAAACATGCTAATTGAAGCTGCACATTCAAGCCCGAAAAAATGAAAAGAAAACTTTGAGTTCCTAGCACTTACGATAGAAAAGTAGAAGAGAAAGGGAGGGGAAGGAGAAGGTAAGGTTACATTTTCCCTTTAAATGTTTCCAACACTATAAGCATTTGTTTTATTAAAAAAGGGAGGGAAAATGAATCCTTCCATTTCTCTTCCCTTCCCTCCTATCAAAAGGTATCCAAAGAAGGGAGGATGAATCTTTTCTTTTCTCTTCTCTTCCTTTCCTTCCAATTCTCTCAATCCAAACAAAGTACTAAGATCAAAACTAATGTCCCCCAAGAAAGTAGCAAATGTAGTTTTAGCCAACAAGGACATGACAAACTAGTATGTTGTTCTCACTTCCAAAAACATATTATTTCCATCATTGGCAAAGAACAATATTTGAGGAGACTGAGCAAGTTATAAAAAAAATTAAACAATAAAGATATGAAAAATGGCTATTCAGAAAGTGAAATGGAATACTTAAATATTTCAGGCTTTCGAGTTTCAATACCTTACCAATTACAAGCTGTTCTTTTCCACTATGCTCTTGAAAGGAAGTATCAGTCTTCTTCTGCTTTGCCATCAACTTCAAATCATTTTCTATTTGCCTCTTTCCACTTGGAGTTCCCTCAATGTTCAGGGCTACCGTAAGGTCATTGATTGCATCTTCAGTATTTAGCAAAGAACTATTGACCTTGCCTCTCCTATACCAAGCCTATAATGTAATTAGGTATAACTAATTTGAAGTGAAACTGATTCTATTTTCATTGAGGACATAAAGTCTGGTATGTCATAGCTATCACTATGGGGAAAGAAAACAATAGCTGCATAAACAAAAAGGGAATGGAAATCTAACCATAGCTCTAATAGCCAGTATGGCAAGTGGTTATAATTGGGAACTGGCTTTGAGATTATTCATCATTTTGTAAAGAAGTAACCAAGACAATGTCCATGCCGATATCATAAATTTCATGACTGTTCACTTCAACTTCTAGATGTAGCAAAGGGTGGTACTTAGACACATACTTGCGAGATATATGAGAACAAAGCTGCATGAAAAATTTACCAAATATATAGGCATGGAACATTCCTTGCAATTTGCATACAACTAATTTAATCACTAACATTTATTATTATGATATTATCTAACATTCCATCCATGAGAGCAATGGATAAGAAGCTCAACATATAGTAAGGCACTAGGCAATTGAGGAACATTTAACGTTTGAGAATAACTTAATACCATATTCAGAAGTATTATGTTTATCCACTACCCTTCATTCGATGTTTAGCAAAACCAAAAACAGGCATAAAATGCAATATTGAAAACAACCTTACAGTCTAATATAACATCAAATGATTACACCACAGAGGTGAAAAAATATTATAGCGACACATTTCTTCTCGTTTACATTGTATAACTAAATGGAGGAAAATTAACTCATTGAAGATGAGATGGATGACAAAGAATGTATCTCATTCAGTTCATGTCCTCTCATTCCAAAATAAATTGAACTGCCTGCAATTCTTTAAGCTTTTCCTAATTTGTGCAACCTTTGAAACTAGCACTTAAATATTCCAAGACAATGCCATCCCCCTCAGGACTACTCCATATATTATATAGATTGATCTGAATCAATTAAGTGAAACAGAGTTTGTAATTTGCACCAAACAGTGTATAGACAAAAACGCTAGACAGCTTTAACATCATGGCAAACATACAAACAGTATGAGTAACTGATTTCATTGGAAGTCCTATAAATTATTTGAATTAAATAAATAAGCGCATTTTATTTAACCCACATTTCTGCAGCACATGGTGCCTATAAAACAGCAAAATAATTCAGAGACCTTTGTCAAACATAGTTTTTCACAACTGAGAAAAAAACCAGTAGTGAGAGACTCAGAGAGATATAAATTTTTCACCTTAACATATCTTGGACTAACCGAGAGGGCGCGGTTGCAATCTCGTAGGGACTCCTTTAAGAGATTCATTTTCTGGAGATAAGATACAATTAACAAGTATTGTTGATTGCTGGCTGTCAATATGGTCAGAAATATGAAAACATATTATCATAAAAGTGAAAAGAAAAGAAACGCCAGCTATATTTTTAAGCTATATCAACCTTTTCTATTGGGCTATGTAGTCTGAATTCATAATTCCCCTAACTGTACTAAGTGATTACAAATTATAATCATTAACAACCTCCAAAGGTAATCACATGTAAACAGGAAGTTGCTAACGGGATAACAGATAAGCAAGGAAAGTGGCAAAAGCTTTCAATCCTCAGAGTGTACTTATCTCAAAAAGCATGGACAAGTATATTGATCAAACTCACATGAAACGCAAAAGCCCGATTCACATACAAGGTTGCAATCAACTTGTTGCCTCCATCAACAGCCTCAACTGGAGCAATACGAATAGCCTAACATTCACATAAAAATTAAATGACGAATCAATATTATCAAGCAGAAATAGTAGCAAAAATTATCAAGAAAATTAAATGCTTAGCTTTTCATTCAAAAAGCTTCTCGCTAATAAAAATAAAATATACTACCTCTATTTTTTTTAGTTGCAACAAATGGGTATTTTTTTGTGAGAGATAAAATATTCATTTGTTGCAACAAGAAAAAATGGAGGTCCCATAAAGAAATATATAAAAAATAAATAAAATGGAGGTAGTACTTTAAAAGGAAAGGGTGAGAAATCCACCATCACTTCACTTAGATTCGCTTACAAAAAATGACTTGGTTTGAAAGTCGTGCTTGGCACAATTATCAAGTGTCTACTTGTTATCCGCACGGTCATGTGTTCGATTAATTTAATGAAAATAAAGGTAAAGCTTTATACAATAGAGCCTACTCCACAGTCCACACCGTAATGTGGTTTATGAGAATATCCTGGTAAGAGTTTCAAAAGAAAGTAATTGGACTGACCATGTCTAACTAATAGTCATATTGACAAATTACTGATTTTAGCTTCATCTTCATATCTCAGCCTATGGTCAAAATATACACTAATGCAATTAGTATGATTTCTAGGGCTACAAATAACAGTTATAGTTTAGGTAAGCAAGCCAAAATCGCGCGCATACATCATTGTGATTAAAGCTTCAAATACATCAATATTTCCACTTTTAGCACCTTAAACATAGCCTTTACGAACTACATATATAATTCTACAATATAAAATCCTAAGATAAACTTTTTTAACCGTACAACCGAAATTTATGCCCTAATTAACATACAACATTTCCAACAGAATTTAGAATTTTGGAAGTCCTTCAAAAATTGAACCAATGTGAAAAACTGAAAATGTTATTCAAGTATTCAATTTAATACCAGCTAAATTAGCATTTTACCAAATTTAATAAATTTGTGAGCAATATTTGACATTAAAAATCTCAATGTATATAACAACAACTAATATACAATAATTAAACAAAATTAATCAAAGGGTACATTATAATATATATTACATTATATTGTGTTAATTAAAAAAGGTAATCAAAATAATTACCTGAGAATAAATCTTTGAAGCTTGAGAATAATCTGAGGAAGAAAAACAAGTATTTCCCTTAAATTTTAACTTTAAAGCAGCTTCTTTGTTCTTAGCACAAAACCCCAGTTCAGAATTTGTTAATTCATTAATCATCTGAAAAAAATTGCAACCCACAAAAATTATGAAACAAATTATAATTACAAAATAATAATTTATATGAAAAAAATAAGAAATTTAAAATTAAAAGAAAAAAAAATTACAGATTGAAAAAGAGGAGATTGAGAGAAGAAATCATGGAGGGAAGAAGAAGTTGAAGGAAGATCTTCAGTATTGCTTTGTTCAATTCTTCTCTTAATCTTCAATGGAATTATTGTTTTCAATTTTTCCATGATTTTTTTCTTTGTTTCTGTGTTTTTCTGTTTTTTTTTTTTTCAGTAGTGAATTTAACTCAGAGCAAAAGTCATAAACTGAGTAACCTTAATGCAAAAGACATAAACAGAGTAAACTAATATACATATATTAGATTTTGGGGCCCTGTGCAGTCGATCACATTGCACATCCCAAAATCGCCCCTGTTACTGCTGCTGTTATCGTGGAAGAATTATACGAAGATAATTAAAGCACTTTTATTATATATTCAATTGGTCGTAAGTCATAACAATATTGTATCTATATGATTATGTAGCAAAAATATATGTTTAACATATTATTATACGTACCAAAATAAATAAACGAATTTGTTATGGAGATTATTGTTCAATAAGATTTTAAGTTTCAAGAGTTAATTAAGATTTTAATTTCCAAGAATGTATTTTCGAGATTAAAATAGATTGACGGAATTAGAATGGATTGCTGGGATTAGGGAATGAATTAGTATGAATTGCCGGGATTGTAATAAATGACCTGGGAATAGAACAGTTGGAATTATAATAATCCCGTGAAGATTACACACCCTACACTAAAAACTAACACATAATAATGCATTGATTCCTTTCCATTAGAAGTTCTGGTTTATTGATGGGATTTATGAGAGATGGCAATTATGAGTTTACAATTAATTGAATTGTATTTTACGCAATTTCAAAACTAAAACATATCAAAAGGCCCAATGATTTCAAAGATGATATTCTCCAATGTCAAATTTTGTCTACTACGATCGTTATTGTTTTGGTACCGGTGCTTAGCCCAGCCGTCGGTCCTAGGGGCCGCGCGTCTCTGGTAGGCGCTGCACCCCTTTTTTATTTTATTTTTTTAAAAATCCAATTATCACCCAGGCAATTAAATGACGAAAATGGACAAACATTGGATTTGGAATTGAAGAAGAGTACTAATAAAGATTTTTGGGAAGGTGAAAGGACCATAATTCTAGTTTTAACCAACTATTATTAAATTGGAGTTTTTGCGGCTAAACATTTATTGTGCTATGACAATTCCAAAGTCAAAATTATATTACTTGCTCAAATACCAAAATTACAGATTGATTTGGTATGTATTGCAGCATACCACAATGCATGGGCCCTGCTCAAGGTCAGGCCTGCCTACCACCACTTGACCACATCATTATTCGACCATCACCGCCAGTACCACCCCCAATCGCCATGTATCCCACCACTACTAGTTTTTTTTTATAAAACTTACACAAAATAAATAAATAAATAAAAATGGGTGACACTTGCGCCGACCATAAAACCGACGGCTAACCTAGGCATTGGTGCCATGGTGGCAGCGTCTTAGCCAGGCGCATGTGTCACAATTTTTTTTTAATTAGAGAGGGTGTTGGTGTCGTGGCAGGTGGTGGTAGGGTGGTAACATGGTGCATAAGTGGTGGGTGAGTAGGTTGGTTGAGTGGTGATGGTGGTGGTGCAAGCCTCAGATAAAGTGAAGGGTAAAAATGAAACTTTGCAATAAAATGCGGATGTCACCAAAGTAATTTTAGACGTCGAATACCAGTAGTACATTCTATAATCCCAATCTTCAGACTTTCTCAAACTTTTTCAACACCACCGTCCACTAAACTAAGTGAATTGCTACATCTAATATTGCAGAAATACTCGAACAACCAAATTCTACATAACTCCCTATTTTTTTGTATTTAAATTAACAGATTTTCTTTTGTGAATTGGGCAAGGGCCCTATGCAGCGACTCCGGTCGCACCACCCCTTGAAATTGAATTATTTAGTAAAAAGAAAAGTTAGTGAATGAATACCAAATTAAGGGTCTGTTTACTTCATCTTATAATCAATTTAGTCAGCTCTAATCATCAGTTCAGTTTAGCTCTTCTTTAAAGACCATAATAAAAACTTTTAGTTCAGTTTAGTCCAGTAAGCTCCAATCAGTTCAGTTTGGCTCCAATCAGTTCAGTTCAGTTAAGCAAGCCCTAAATCGTCTAAAATAAACCAATACCATATTATTATAGCAAAAATTAAAAAAAGGAAGGAAATAATGAGAGTTCATCACATCAATAATCCCTTATAAAGGCAGTAATTATTCGTTACATTCTGACAACAGCACCAATTTATGTGTAACAATCAGCTACCCCAGTCACACGAGCTTATAAACAAAATATTCAGACAGAAGTAGCACTTGAGTAGTTAAATAACAATGGGCTATTTTAAAGCTTACAAAACATACATAAATGATATAGCTATCAGCTACACATGAGTAAATGTTACAATATTCGTTAATCCAACATGATTCGATGCAGCACCGAGTAGTCGAGTACACTATTTCTCCAGTCATGCTATCAAGTTTCAATTTCCAATCCTTTCTGAAGGGGGTTTGGGGAGAAAGTCGACCATAATGGGTACTCACCTGGGTATTCCAGCACTAATGATGTCTGTGACTCTGTGTATTGAAAAGACATCCAAATATATACAACATATGAACAGTTTACACCACTCTCTAAAGTCTTGCGAAGCTTGTACATTCTTTCCACAAACGTCAAGCTTTAGTTTAAGTCTCCAGAAGCTTTCAAGTCCATGGCAACAAATTGCAAACCCCATGCTTGAAATTTGAAGGTAAAGATGAAGATCATGCAGCACTTAAACAATTTTCCCAAGTACCATACTTCGAACTAAAGGTCCCTCCACCGTTCTGCTGTGCATATTCACATATTACAGCACGAGCACACTCATCCCAAGTCCTTGCAATCTCCTTGATAGACATTGGTTGCGAAAGACTTCGAAGGCATATGCTAAACCTAGACTTTGCCTTCACTGAAAGATCTTCATGCTCGTTCCTGCAAAAATGATAATGGATATATAGTTATAATCTCTAGAAGTTACCAAAAAATTTAATATGTAGTATATGACTGATGTCTTATCAAAATGACTCTTTGGAAGAGGCAAATGCTCTCAAAAGCCATCATCTTACTACACAAAAGTTATACAAGTAGATAATTACATAACAAGTTCTCCTTTCACAAACCATGATTAGAACTTTGTTCAATGCCTTGGCTGATGGTAAAAGATTATAAATGAAAAACAAGGCATATTGTTTGATCAAAATAAAACTTATCAAACATACATCACTTCCTGCAAAAGGAATCACTTTGGGCGATTCGCTTGTATATTTGACAACTTACAATTCATCAAGACTGAAGAATTTGATAGTGAAGTGAGAAATCATTTTCAATTGTTTGAATAGAATATGATGCAAGGGAATGCAGTTTGGGGTAAAATAATTCATTCATGTTTTAGTAGAACAAATCCTTCCGCTAGAAAACTTTGGAAGGAAAGGGAGTCCACCAAGGTGCCAACTAAGGTTAACAAAAGGGACACCAGAACATAAGAAGATTAAGTCTGTAAAAGCTCACCTCACATCAACTGGCAACTTGTCCAACAAAATGGGTGAACAATTAGGATAATTCACAGGAACCAGCAGCCTCAATGGCTGGATTGGGGACTGCATAGCAAAGACAGCATATAAGAAACAAAGATGATGAATTGATGATGATGATGATATAATTCTAGTTGAAGTAATTTTTCAAATTCGGATGAAAGTACTCACCATCTGGGCTGAAGTGTAGTGTGATTTCAGATTAGGACTAAGAGATACAGCACTAAAAGAGCATCTGACTATGGTTCCTTCACTACCTTCAGAAGTAGATGCTGCTACAGATGGATCTGAGTCCTCATCACTAACATCAACTATAGTATCTATCAGACGCTCATTTATTTCTCTGATTTCTTCCAAAAGAGCATGATTAACCTACAGAAACAACACTTAACTGTAACAATTTGAAAAAGGTGCTTTAGCTCTTACAGAAAAAGGCCAGAACACATATCAGTATTACGGACTTTATAGGGTTAACTAAACATAACTCTTACCACAAATAAATATCATATTCCAACATCAGCTTTTAAACAAATTGATCATAATTTTCACTCAGAAAAGGCTAAAAAAGAGGCACTAGGCCTTTATTTTACTACCCCTGTGACTCTGTCAGTGTCACTTCATGGCATTCAAAAGAGGAGGGGAGGGGGGG
>PYUH01000185.1:2426868-2462242 GCA_016808085.1 Suaeda aralocaspica
GGGGGGGGGGGGGGGGGGGGGGGGGGGAGGCTATGTGCTGCACTCCTTAAGTCAGGGCGTAGCAAGTGTGCAACGGTGACTAGGTCGACGCCCAGATGCAATGACACCAGGATATGATGCCAGATGTACAAGAGTTCCGACATCATGAAAGGATGCATGTAAAGAAGCTAGTCCATGGAAATGGTCAACACAGTAAGTTACAGAACTTGGAACGACTTTATATGAGAATTCAACAAATTAGTACAGGCTATGAAAAGGAAAAAATCAGCATAATGTGTCAAACAAGAGACCGAATAAATTGGATAAAAGGCAAAGGAAATAGATGGATATAAGAGTCGGAAACAAAAATGGAGTGTTTAAGATGGATAAGGCCTTGGCAATAATGTAGTTAAGATCTTAGAAAGAGTGATAGGATTATCACCACTAAAATTTATTGGGGGACAAGGTCATGCAATTAAATAAGTGCTTATGCACCACAAGTTGCATTTGGATAAGGCTGTTAAGGAAGAGTTTTTAGAGGAGGTAGTGCAGCAAGTCCTTGGAGGAGTGAAGTTGACCACTGGTGGTGAACTCAACGGGCATGTAAGTTCTATGAGGGGTGGCTTCGGGAGATTTTGGTGTTGAAAATAAAAATGAAGCAAATAATTATGACTTCACATTAGCTTACGACTATAGTATAATGAACATTAGATTTGAGAAAAAGGATTACTCGGCTACAAACCTATAGAAGTCAAAATTATCCATCAAGTGAGTCAAATTGACTTCTTGCATGTAAAAAATTAAGAAATGCTTGAAGAATGTTTAATTGGTTGTAAAGTGATCTTTAGGGAGTGTGACAAACCAACACAGGTTAGTGGTAATAGATTTTCGAGGAAAGAGATATATAAGGTTAGTGGACCCTGAATTAAGCAGTGATAATTTAAAGGGGAGAAGAAACGAATTTGTGGCTAAAATAACCAAGGCACACAAATTTAGTTTTGGACAAAAATAGAGCACAGCTTAAAGGATGAAGGATGTCCATGGTACAGCCAAATGTAGTATTGTACCTAGCAAGGTACAACCATGGGAAATTATTCGTTCATTTTATTTGAATATAAGTTTTAGCTCATTTCAAATCAAATGAGCATCATTGTTCGTCTTTTTACCAAGAAAATTGCATAAAAGAAGTGGCAAAGGACAAAAGGAGATCTTACTTTGATAGCAAATTTCAATGCAGTTAGAGAGTAAAATATTGAGGATGTAATTATTACCCATAACATGGTAAATTAGGACTTTGTGAGGAGGATTCTAAAGGGAAAAGCTAAAAAAAGCTCCAAAAAAGATGGGGTCAAAGAAAGCAGCCGCACATGATGATACATCTATCGAAATTGGGAGATGTTTCATTGACAAAGGAATTGAGAGTTGAAAACTTTCTTCAACAAGATTTAGGGAATTAATAATATGGAAATGGTGAACGTTAATCCCAATCTATTGAGGGAACTAATTCTCAAGATTGTGCTAAAACTGCTAATTATTACTATGAAGGCAGCTCTTTGACAAGTTCCGTTTAAGATGGTGCACAATACTACAATGGTGCATGATGTTTGCAAACAATATTGTGGTCATTGATGAGACAAAAGGATTGGAAAGTTGGAATTGTGGGAGCAAAAATCAAAACTCAAGGACCAGATATTTAGTGAGACAAAAATTTATTCGGATGGAAGGAGGGTTCAACGTATTGTTTTTTTATTTATAAATTTAGGATTGTGAATTACACCCTAAAAGAATAGAAAAGGTTGGTTGAAGTGGAAGGAAGCTTTCGGATTTGTATATTATGGTATGCCCCATATATAGTTTAACAATTCTATCGTACAGATATACCTTCTGTTAAGCTACAAAATATTGTCACATTTATATAATAAAGAATGTGATAGAGATGTGTGTGCTGTATTGGATATGTCATATGTGAACATGCAAGAAAGGATATCAGAAGGTAGGGGTTACATCTTATTAAGGATAAAATGAGGGAAAATCACCTAAGATGTTTTGGTTGTTTAAAACTGACCGAGTAACGCACCATTAAGGAAGCTTAAAGAGTAGCAAAAGGATGGGAAGGTAAGAAGTAGTATAGGACCAAACCAAACTTAAATGAGGGTGATTGTTGTTGATATGAGACCATTGGGGCTACAGGACAATTATGCATTATATAGGGAAAATGGAGAGCAGATTTATGCAAGTGACTTTTGCGATTTCTCAAATTGATTCATGTCTAGCTAACGTCATATTAGTTGAGAAGTAAGGTTTTTTGTTGTTGACGTTGTCCCACAAAAAAAAAGCTTTTCCATAGAAAATCTTAAGTAATTGAGTTCGGTCACGTGTAATTTATAGTTAAACGGGTTATTGATTATAATCAGAGGGTTCTTGCCCAAGATGATGAGATTGAAAATAAATGACAGGAATAATTTGATGAGTTATATAATGGAGGTCAAGTGGTACGCTTAAAAGAAGAGAAATCTTTATTGGAGACTAATATGTTAGTAGGGATAATATGAAAAGGATTCAAAAAATAAAGGTTAGTATTTGGGAAGGCATTGAAAAGGAAGAAGCATAATTAAAAATGGCAGCCAGCAAGGATAGTATTCCTTAAAAGTTCAAGGTGCCTAAAAGAAGTAAAGAAGTGCGTTAATTATGGATGATGGAATGAACCTAGAGACCAACGCATATCCTATGAAAAAAATAAACCAACTAAACAGCTCATGAGATATCACAAGAGTAAATTCTAACCCCCAAAAGAACTAATTCCCCGTACACTTCAGCAGATGCTCTTATAACATAACATAAATTTGTTGGTAAAACCTGTCAAACGTTCAGAGTTGTTAGCTTGATGGTTAACATGCATCAACTCCCCCATCTATTTCCTTTAAGACTCCAGATAACCTAATCACATCATCTATACAACTATATTCTTCTTTCTTTTTCTTTTTTTTTTTTTCTGGTTTAATTAAACTGGGACAAGCAATAACCCCGTTCCAGGATAACTGCAATAACAGAAAGCATGGCATAATCACTTTCAAGAATTCAGCAAACTATACAATACCTCAGTTTTGGCCTTCTTGACGCTAGATGTTGCAGTTGACTCAAGCTCAGACATCTCAGACCGAGCAAGCTGCTTGAAGTTATCATTCATGCTTCCCACAGTTTCTGCAACATTTAAGGGCATTGCGCTGGTGTAACGGCGCATTCTTTTTGTTACAGAATTTCCATCTTGTGTGAGATAATTTCTAGCTTGCAAGCGGCATTTTGTCATGGCAACCAAATCCTCACCAACTGTAGCTCTCGAACCATTGCCAGGAGCTGATCCTGCAATACGGTCAATCATGCTGACAACAGAACCAATGTCACAAACTGATGCATTTAGTGCTTTTGGCGATATGGACTTCACCTGACATCAAATAAAAAAAAATGGAATCATTTATGAAGGTCACGATACCTCTACGGCTCTACAAATTAGAAACACAAAGGCCTGTCAACTTACAGCTTTCAGCAAGCGATCAAGTGGTTGCTCTGTCAAACAGGATTTTCCAGAAACAACTGCAGCACTGGTACCATGAGTACCATCTGGCCCTGCACACTCAAACAAAGGAGATGGTGAAATCCCAGGAGTGCCAATTGAGAGTGATTGAGTTGCTGCTGCTGCTGCACTATTTTGGTGATTTCCTATATTTGCAGGGTTTGACAGTGAGGAAACAGCAGGTTTCTCAGAATCACCAGGCATAGGAGATGGAGCCAAAGGAGTTGATGGAGAAGGAACAAAAGGTGAATTTGCAGAATGCAAAGGGGTCCCACTTTTGGGAATGGACTGTTGTAGATTCTGCTGGTCAACTTGCGGAGAATGCTGGTTTATTTGTGGTGATGCTGCCTGAAGAATTTGAGGTGAAGAAACAGGGAAAGATGCCCCAGGCTTCAACTGCTGGTGTGCAAACCGCTGAGCTGTCGATAGATGTTGCGGGAAAGCACCTGGTCTAAGGCCTAAACCCTGTCTCATCTTTTCATTTGCATCATTTTGATGAAGTTGAGGCATCTGATGACCTGAAATTTGTGAAGCTTGTTGCTGCTTAGCTTGTTGTAGCTGCTGTTGTTGCAACAGCTGCTGCTTTTGCACAAATTGCTGTTGAATATGCCGATTCTGAAGATGTTGTTTGAAATGTTGAGTCTGCATCATCTGCTGGTCCTGCTGCTGTTTCAGATGTTGATTATGTAGCATATTTGAACTGGTTTGATGAGAATTGATGTTTGGTTGTAACATATTAACCCCACTTTGTGATTGCAATGCACTCATATTTGCCTGCTGAGGAGCACTAACAGGGTTCTGTTGTAGAGAAGCCATTGCAACTTGCTGCATTGAACTAGGAGTAGTTCCCTGTCCAGAATCTAAATTGGAATTGGTTTGCAAGGAACTTGGCATGCTTTGCTGTGACGAAGAAATAGCAGATATAGAAGGAACAGAACCATGCTGCAAACTTGAAACGTTGCTCTGTTGCATCGTCGAAACAGAACCTTGTAAATTCATAGTCTGTAACTGAGGGTTGGCACCAACCTCATGAGGTGCTTGAGAAATCTGAGCATGAGGCTGCTGTGCTTGCTGCATAGACTGCATTTGAGGTGGGAGAATTTGCCCTGGTTGCATGGGATGCGCAGGCCTCCTAGGCCTATTTGTAGAGAGTAACCCAACGATTTGCTTCTCAAATGATTGCAATTTTTCTTTGTGACTTGGTTGAATATTGTTCTTTGATATCTGTAAAACCTGCATTAACTTCTCCAACATAGTTTTAAACATTCTGAGCTTCTCAATTTGATCCATCTTTGTTTGTTGCGGAAGAGATTCCTGCTGTTGTATGTGTAAAGAATAACAAAATAAACAGTTAGGCAAAGAACAATTCTCAAGAGCACACTCTAACAGTAGGATATGCTGATACCCAGTGTTTCATAGGATCAAGCCTTGTGCATATTGACTCTTAACAACATGGAGCAGGGGCTTTTAAAATACAATGCTCATTTTATATGTTGCTCAAACTTTACTTATAAGGGGTGGAAATGGGAAAAGAAAGGCAGACTTGATTTTTTGTCATCAATAAAGGCACAAATACCTGTTGCAGTTTCATCGAAATTTTTTGGTACATCTCATTAAGATCTGCATAGTAATTATCCTTCATAGTTTTAATCTGCCATTACCAAAAAAATTATAAAAATCAGAATCTTGTTTCGGCCATCATCCAAAAGCAGTCAGCAAAAAAACAAGGAATGAACTCAGACCAATGGTGAAGCTTTTCCGTACACCAAGAAGGGAGTATACCGCACAAAATAACAAAATAATCTAGTCAAGATCAGCTGTCAGGAAAAGGCACAGCAGTGTTTTGTAAACCGAATTTGAAACCAAAAATAGAAGGGCATTAGCATGAGGCCAAACATTACCTTTTGATAGACTTCTTCTTGCCAATCACCAGTATTTGTAGTCTGAGCAGTGGAATCCAAAGAACCTGTTCATAAGGCAACAATGTTAGCAAGCATTGAAGGACCCCAAAATATAACCATGAGAGAAGATAGAAAAGTGCAATTAGATCAATCCTAATAACAGAAAATTATCATTAGATGACAATCAAAGCAAAATATAAATGTAAGTGCCGATGCTTATCTCCTAAAGCAAATAAGCAATACAAAATTTGCTTTCAAAGACCATTGAGATAATTAACAACAGACGATGAAGAAACTTGGAGAAAGTAATTAGTATAGCATGCAGATAAAACGTCCATATGAGAAATAGACCCCACAGGTTTCTCAACACTACGTCGAACACAAATAAAACAAACAAAAGATTATGTGACTTACAAATGTTGTACTAGATACTATGACTCCAGGCATAATATAAGTAGGATGCATAAAAGCAATACACTAGCTAAGGAAACAAACAGAATCATACGAGTCAAAAGTCCCTTAACACATAGTTGCATACAGTTAGACGAATAGAAGGAGGAAGATAGCACATTAACTATAAAAAAAATAAAATACACAGACACCTACTGGATGGTCCCTCTGGAGGCCCCCTTTGTGTTTGGAACAATTGTTTTTGCTGATCAATCATGTTCTGCTGCTGAAGCATAGAATTTGGAGTTTGCATCCGAGGTTGCAAATTATGTTGAAGGGAATTTGTCTGCTGCTGCTGCTGCTGCTGCAAACCCATTTGCGGTTGCATTTGTGTGGGCTGAGATTGAAGCTGTGACATCAATTGCTGCTGTGACTGTGATTGTGGCTGTGCCTGCTGCCCACCACCAGGCAATAAAGAAGCATTTTGGTTCTGTTGTTGAACTGGAGCCTTGGTTTGTTGCATCATGTGTACAGAGTGTTGATTTGTCTGTAAGTTACTATTCCCAGATTGTGTCCCCATAAGTTGCTGCTGTGGGAGTCCCCCAACATGATTTTGATGACTTAACTGTTGCTGATGCATATTAGAAAGATTGCTTTGTTGACCCATTAATTGCTGCTGCGGCTGCTGCTGTTGCATGTTCTGATGACTACTTTGCTGTTGTGATGGCATGTTTTGAAGATTGTTCTGCTGCCCCAACAGTCTTTGGGGTTGCTGCTGCAAATCAGAAATATTACTCTGTTGAGCAATCAGTTGGTTTTGTTGTATGTTACCAGCACTTGGCTGCTGTGTCATTAATTGCTGCTGCTGCTGTGGTTGTGGCTGCTGCAGGGCCTGTGATGTCATCATTGACTGCTGCGGTAATTGCGTTTGCTGTTGCTGAATGGAGGGAGTCTGTTGTGGCTGTTGCTGCTGCCTAAGTGCTGATTGCTGATGCGGTTGAAGCACAGACTGAGAGGGTTGTTGCATAGAAGACTGTTGGTTTTGCTGTAAACCAGAAATCATGGAAGGCTGCATTACAGTTGAATTTTGCATGATTGGTTGTTGAGAACCCTGTAGCAGGTTTTGCTGTGGTTGTGATGGCGGTTGTTGCTGCTGCTGCAATGGTGTTTGCATAATTGTTTGTTGATTATTTCCTGGCTGTAACTTCTGCTTTAACAATTGCTGTTGCAACTGCTGCTGCTGGTACATGTATTGCTGACTATTTTGAGACTGCTGTTGCTGCTGAGAACCTACCTGTTGAGTAAGTTGTCTGCCTTGCATTTGCCTTTGGGAATTTGTGAACATACTGGAAGCAACTCCTTGATTCATTGTATTTCCCATAGAATTCTGTGAGATACCAGAAATACTTTGCATGTTGGTATTTTGAGGAACATTTGGCATAGAGTTCTGTGTCAAACCACTAGAAGGTGCCATGGAATTTGGCAAGCTAGCAGTAGTTTGCATGCCAGCAGATGCTACGTTGTTTTGCATGTTCTGAGCTAAAAGCTGCTGACGGGCTTGAGACTGATTAGACATCATCTGGAGGGGAACAGATTGACTTTGGTTCTGCACTTGGGACTGCATAGTTTGAGAAGCTACTGAGAGAAAGGACAAAGAGAACAAATGAGTGGGATTAAAGGTAGGCACTCGATTTTCACTTAAAAGACTAGGTAACCAACGAAGTTAATGATAATTTAACAACACAGAAGAAAGCAAAAGAATCATCAATCCTTATACAATAAAGATCATGGTATTCAAAAATCCGACGTTTTTGTTACTTATTTTATATCTCACTATGAGTCCTAAGTCTTAATTATGGATGATTTTCTCATATTATTTTCCCAACTAAGAATTATTCTAGTATAATTCAAACTATATAGGGCATGATTTTGACCTGTTTAAATCAGTTCAATAGGTCATAAGATCATGTGGCATGAAATCACAAGATTTTATTAACACTTCAGTTATTTTTTCAAAAGTTAATATAATGTTTATTTTCTCACTCTTCCTAACTCCCTCCATTCAAGAATTCCGGCTATCCCCACTTTCTCTGCTCTATTCCCGTTCAACAACACTGCCACCACTCCACCATCTCCTCCCCTTCTCATTCATTCTCTACATCCTCTACTCTCTTTCGCACTTGTGCTCTTTTGATACAAGCTAACTTTATGACAAAATAGTGAAAATACACATTCAGAATTTAGATGCTTTTTTTTTTACATTTGACAAAGCCACTTTATTATAAAATATAGTACATGATTAATTTGTTAATCCAGATACACTTCATAATTTTCTCTGTTTCTTCACTCAAAAGAGAGTGATGGATTGTAAGAACTCACCCACATCACCTTAAAGGCTGAAAGTCACAATCTAGTGTTTCAATCAAATTACGACCAATTTTTGTTCAAGCGTCTTCACTACTTGGAAACTTCCATACTTCTAGCCGTGATTATCATCATTTCCGCTTTCTTCTTACATCGTTTCAATTCAAAGGAAAATTCGTTATAAACGGTGTCATGTGTGTGCGGTCTTTGAATGCTTCTATAGTTTTGCGGAGCTCCATTACTTCTGTATTTAGGATAGCTCTTGTTAGTTGATTGCATTGAGTTAGCGTAGTTATTGTTATAGCTGGGGCAATATAAGACTTGGGTGAAATGGTTAAGGGGTGGGATGGTTTTGTGGGCTGGATGGAGTAATTTGCGGGTTGGGTAAGTAGCAATGATAAAGGAGGGGAAAAAAACTAAAAACCAAAGGATTTACCAGTGAAACAGGTTAATACCAAGGATCAGTTAAGATGATACCACAATTCTGACTCTATGTTTGGATAACAACAATGAGGAGAAAGGGAGGGAAAAGAAAAAGAGGGAGGGGAGGACAGGGAGGATGAGACCTTCCATTTCCCTTCCAAAATGGATGAAATTGGTTTTATTAAAAGAGGAAAGAAAATGGATCCCTACCATTCCCTCCCCTTCCCTCCCTTTCCCTATTTAAATAAAGGATATTACATCCCTCCTGTTCTCTTCCTTTCTTTCCATTTCTCTCTATCCAAATATAGTGTTAATTAGGATGAATATGGCTCACCCATAGTTAGTATTATTGATGTGAATTTTTCCTCTTTTTAACTTCATAATTACTTTGCTTTAAAATATTTTGGGTTTTTCTAAGGTATGCTCCTAAGGTATTGACTTTTCAAAGTGTATCCATAGGATTTTTCTTTTCGTAATTGTACCCTTCAACTACCATTTTTAATAAACAATGTCCACTCCGTTTACTCACCGTTAGTTACACCGTTAACCTTAGTTGTAAAAGCACACGCGCACACATCCAGGCAATGGGAGAAGCGACTAAATGTGTCGCCTAGGCTCACTTTTTCTGAGGTACAGAGGTGCAACAAGCCCCGCTTTTTGGGGTTTTATGATTTTCAATATTCTGCTTTAATTATATGTTAGTCACATATTAATTTAAACTTTAAAGGGTTTTTCTTTAGTGTTAGTAAAGAGAAAAAGATAGTCAACTTTTTTTTTGAAAGATAGAATAGAGGGAGAAAGTAAGAAAGTAGAAGAGTGAAAACCCTAGACCTTCAACCACTGTTGTCGCTGCCTGCCATAGCTGCAGCATTTGTTTCTTCTTTTTTTCTCTTTTTTGTTTCTTCTTTATTTCTCTATTTTTCTTCTCTTTTTTTGTCCCCTGTGTTTTTCTTCTCGTTTTTTCTTCTATTTTTTGCATCTTCTTCTCTTTTTTTTTATTTTGCGTTTTATTTGTTCATCTTTTTCTCTTTTTTGTTCTTATTTTTTCCTCTGTTTTTTTTTTTCACTTTTTCAACTTTTTACTTGCTGTCTTTATTTTTTTTTTCTCTTTTTTTAGTTACTTTGTTTTAGTCATTAGTTAAGTTTATATGCAGTGTTTGTTGTTATATGCTCTACTTTACCATCCAATTTAAAAAAAAAAATGAACCCCCAAAAAGAGCACGACGCAAAGCGCATGTCACTTTTGGGCTTCGGTGCGCTTCACGCTTTTTAAAACTAAGCGTTAACTCCATCAATTCCCTTTCAAAGTGTTTGGCTGCACCCCCTTTCTATGCATTCTTGTTTAAGAAAAGCAGTGAGAGATTAAGAATAGAATGCAAGAGATTTTCCTCTTATTATGATGCAAAATTCCTTGTGTTTGAATGACTACAGTCAAAGTCAATTGCAGCTGCAGTGCTATTGTTAGCATCATCAGCAAAGAATCTCCGAAGCAACAGTTGTAATATTGTTGTTGTTCTTCTTGAGTTTGAATTTAATGAACCTTTTCCGACACTCGTCAAGAAGTCATCAAAAATACTTGCCTTACACCTCATCAGCTTCTCTTTCTTACAAAACCCAAACCCCCACTATGATTGAAATTCTCTATTGGAGAAAAAGGATTAGGATTTAATTTGGGTGGTGTTTGGTGTAGTAAAGGATCAGTGTGTTGGGGTGGAGAGAGAGTTTTGGTGTTGTTAAGAATGAAAAAAAACAAAGAAAAGGAAGTTCAATGGAGAAGAAGATCAATAATGGTAAGGAAAAGGAGGTTTAATGGAGAAGTAGATCAGTTAGGAGGAGAGAGGGAGTGAGAGAGAAACGACTGTCAGTAATCTAAAAAAAATGCAAAGGCTAATTGCTACGAGTAATAAACAAAAAAAAGACTAGTTTAGGAGTACAGCTTAGACGAGGGAAGAAAAAATTCTTTTGGATGCACCTTAGAAAAGTGAATACCACGGAGGTATATCTTAGAAAAACCCAAATTATTTTTATTTTAAAGATTAGGAAATGCAGGGTTTGTTACCAACAATCATCAAAAGGTATTGCTCAATAAACTTTCAAGTTTCAACTACATACAGAATTATAGACATTGCATGAAACAACCAAAAGCCGCTACATGAGCTTATGAAAAGGACTTCAGGGTAGAATCTCTTGAAATTAGCAGTCATGGTGGAATGTTAATAAAAAACAGAAGGATATTAGCGATCAACTTAAACGAGGAGGAGGAAAAGAAACACTAGCTTGTCTTGCCACAATCTAAGCCTCAATAACAAATTTGCAATTTTAGCACAATCATAAATTTCTTTTTATCAATCCAAATAAAATATAGTTAAACAGTGCATTTATAACTCCACTATAACAATCTATGTAAAAGAAGTAACCCTGCTTAAAACAAATACCTGTTGTAATTTTAGCGTAGATAGCTCATATCAACATATACTTAAAAAGTGCATTTAAAACTTCTCTAAACTAATCTGCATAAAAATAGAAAAGAAAAAAAGAACAAAAAACAAAAAAAAAAAATAAATATATAAAACTTCTTACAACAAGTACCTGTATCTTGCGGATTTCTACTCATGCCAGCAGAGTTCGAGGGCAAAGCATTAGGAAGGGAATTCTGAGATTTTGACTCCATTGTAAGCATCTTCAATGATATCTTCCTCAGATAATCAGACTGGAAATGCAGTACAAATAAGAAAAGGGTTCAATAATTAATAACAACTTATTACAATGTGTGACGAAGAATGACAAACTCAAAGAAGACAAAATATCAAGAATAATGCAAAATCAGATACACAAAGTACCTGGCTTACAGCAGCACTATATATCTTTTCTTCAAATCTTATGGCAATCTGCTTGAGTTCTTGCAAGCCTTCTTGGCCAGAAAAAGGGAGATGTCTCTTTAAAGTATCCATTCTATAATTGCAAAGTAAGATATATTATTAGTAAAACACACACACACACACACAAAAGTAAATACAAATAATTAGTCGTGTATACAAATCTATATAGAATGCCACATGATTATCTATTCTATATCAATTAATTTCAAGATAATTAAAATTCTATTGAATTTAAATGATTAATATGTCATGTAAGTAAATTAAACAAACAAATTCAACATAAAACAGCAATTTGAAAAAACAATAAATATGAAATGCCACATAAGCAACTTTAGTGAACAATATTAAATAGTAAAAATTAATTGCACAAAAATTTCTCAACAAAAATAAAACATTTGACCAATGCATCAACAAAAAAAAATTCCTAAGATAAACACATTAGGAGATTTTGAGCGATAAATTTTATTTTCTTTTTTTCAAAAAAAAAACAGATAAATACACCTTTTTTTATTAGGGATTAAAAACAATTTGAATTTTAACTAAAGTCATGTTTAGCGAATTAGAATGAGAACTAAGAGTATAATTAAACAAATACTTCTTAGCTCATGGTGTCAAGAATAGAAAAGAGAAGAAAGGGACTGAAAACTTTTGTGAGTCCTATTAATTAATTCATGTCTAGCTTTTTGGGATTAAGGTTTGATGTTTGTTGTATGCAAACAATTTAAGTTATAAGAAGCCATCTTCAGCTGATAAACCACATCAGTCTATTATTAAACAAGATCATAAGATACACCAAATTTGACTGTCCTTTTCCAGAAATAATCTAATAGATCCTCCTATATTTTTGAAATTACATAAAGAAAGTGGATAGTGGTTTAAAAAGGTAGGAAGAGAAAGTAGGAGACCACCACTTCTAAAATATTTTTAAGTTATAAAATTGTGAGAGGAACTCCCTCCTTAGGACATCAACTTAACAACCAAAACAACTATACAACCAACCAAACCAAAGTGCAAAAGACTAGCTTAATTAAGCCAAGTGATATCCCAAAAGCAAAACTTTTTAATGGTATTTTGAGAAATTAAGGGGTAAACGAAGTTCATTTTTAAGGTATTAAACACTGATATTCACATTTCCATTTCAGCATAGTAGTATATAAATTATGACACAGATAAAACAATAAGAAAGAGAATGCAATAATTTAACTAACAATGATGATGAGCTAAATTATAGAGGCAATGTTAGCAACAAAATAGTTCACACAATAAAGGTAACTACAATCAATAATCTCCATGTTATAACCAAATCTCATCCTACCGACCCTATAAGAAGAAATCCCTTCAATGACCCGCAAAATAAAAAATAAATAAATAAATAAATAAGCACCAAATAAATGTTGACTGTGGAAAAAACTAACATTCAAACTTTTTTGTTAGTACCTTATAAAAGCTTTTATGCTTGTAGCACTACCTTTTGACATATTTTATCGACTATTTTGTGCACGGTGTTTATGAAATCTATGGAAAAAGTAGTTGATGAAATTCGTCAAAAGGTACTGCTAGCAACATGAACGGTTTTATAAGGTAGTTGCATAACAAAATCGTTTTATTAGGTAGATTTTTTTAAAAGTCGATAGTTATTAGGCGATTGTTGACAATTTTTCCTTAATATTTAGGAAATATTGTATGTGAGACCACTTGATGTCTTAAGATACCAATCTAGGCAGGCATTCCAAATTTGCATGAACTAAATTTTGGTATTTTGGTTTATTGCTCGATTGCCTCAAAAAGTAACATAATGAGGCAATCAAATTCCTAAGTTTTTTTTGTAATGCCTACATGATGAAAGGATTCAACTACCAAATTACCCACTCCACACTAATGAGTGAAATTCTCCAATGACCATGAGATACCTCCAAAATAATTAACCAAGTTTAGACAATTAAACAGCAATTTAATATGGGAATTTAGGAATTTTAAATCCCATGATATATAAAATCCTGCAAAAACTTTAATTCTCATGTAAAAAAGACTAGCATTAAAGCTAAAGAAACCTTGTGTAATTTTGATGTCCCTCTCAATGGTAACAAGTAACAACAAAGTAATGATACCTATAACTAGGGGTGTGCAAAACCGGATACCGGAATTTTTCTGCCTATAACATTCTAAACATAGGATAAAATTTGAGTTTGACCTTGAGCTTTCTTTAAGCTCGATCTCCAATAAATCAAAAGCAATTAATATTACTGAGTAGGGCTCCATGAAGGTGTGATAAACTATTGTGAAAGAAAGTTAATATTATTGAGTAGGGCTCCATGAAGGTGTGATAAACATTTGTGAGAGAAAGCTAATACTCACATACAAGAAAGGTAACAAAAAATGAGGCTTAGATTTTTTTTTTCAGTAGCCGCAATATATNATTTAAAACTTCTCTAAACTAATCTGCATAAAAATAGAAAAGAAAAAAAGAACAAAAAACAAAAAAAAAAAATAAATATATAAAACTTCTTACAACAAGTACCTGTATCTTGCGGATTTCTACTCATGCCAGCAGAGTTCGAGGGCAAAGCATTAGGAAGGGAATTCTGAGATTTTGACTCCATTGTAAGCATCTTCAATGATATCTTCCTCAGATAATCAGACTGGAAATGCAGTACAAATAAGAAAAGGGTTCAATAATTAATAACAACTTATTACAATGTGTGACGAAGAATGACAAACTCAAAGAAGACAAAATATCAAGAATAATGCAAAATCAGATACACAAAGTACCTGGCTTACAGCAGCACTATATATCTTTTCTTCAAATCTTATGGCAATCTGCTTGAGTTCTTGCAAGCCTTCTTGGCCAGAAAAAGGGAGATGTCTCTTTAAAGTATCCATTCTATAATTGCAAAGTAAGATATATTATTAGTAAAACACACACACACACACACAAAAGTAAATACAAATAATTAGTCGTGTATACAAATCTATATAGAATGCCACATGATTATCTATTCTATATCAATTAATTTCAAGATAATTAAAATTCTATTGAATTTAAATGATTAATATGTCATGTAAGTAAATTAAACAAACAAATTCAACATAAAACAGCAATTTGAAAAAACAATAAATATGAAATGCCACATAAGCAACTTTAGTGAACAATATTAAATAGTAAAAATTAATTGCACAAAAATTTCTCAACAAAAATAAAA
Organism: Suaeda aralocaspica; assembly: GCA_016808085.1. Classification (NCBI taxonomy): domain Eukaryota; kingdom Viridiplantae; phylum Streptophyta; class Magnoliopsida; order Caryophyllales; family Amaranthaceae; genus Suaeda; species Suaeda aralocaspica. Next base: position 2,441,576 of record PYUH01000185.1, read on the forward strand.
CATTTGACCAATGCATCAACAAAAAAAAATTCCTAAGATAAACACATTAGGAGATTTTGAGCGATAAATTTTATTTTCTTTTTTTCAAAAAAAAAACAGATAAATACACCTTTTTTTATTAGGGATTAAAAACAATTTGAATTTTAACTAAAGTCATGTTTAGCGAATTAGAATGAGAACTAAGAGTATAATTAAACAAATACTTCTTAGCTCATGGTGTCAAGAATAGAAAAGAGAAGAAAGGGACTGAAAACTTTTGTGAGTCCTATTAATTAATTCATGTCTAGCTTTTTGGGATTAAGGTTTGATGTTTGTTGTATGCAAACAATTTAAGTTATAAGAAGCCATCTTCAGCTGATAAACCACATCAGTCTATTATTAAACAAGATCATAAGATACACCAAATTTGACTGTCCTTTTCCAGAAATAATCTAATAGATCCTCCTATATTTTTGAAATTACATAAAGAAAGTGGATAGTGGTTTAAAAAGGTAGGAAGAGAAAGTAGGAGACCACCACTTCTAAAATATTTTTAAGTTATAAAATTGTGAGAGGAACTCCCTCCTTAGGACATCAACTTAACAACCAAAACAACTATACAACCAACCAAACCAAAGTGCAAAAGACTAGCTTAATTAAGCCAAGTGATATCCCAAAAGCAAAACTTTTTAATGGTATTTTGAGAAATTAAGGGGTAAACGAAGTTCATTTTTAAGGTATTAAACACTGATATTCACATTTCCATTTCAGCATAGTAGTATATAAATTATGACACAGATAAAACAATAAGAAAGAGAATGCAATAATTTAACTAACAATGATGATGAGCTAAATTATAGAGGCAATGTTAGCAACAAAATAGTTCACACAATAAAGGTAACTACAATCAATAATCTCCATGTTATAACCAAATCTCATCCTACCGACCCTATAAGAAGAAATCCCTTCAATGACCCGCAAAATAAAAAATAAATAAATAAATAAATAAGCACCAAATAAATGTTGACTGTGGAAAAAACTAACATTCAAACTTTTTTGTTAGTACCTTATAAAAGCTTTTATGCTTGTAGCACTACCTTTTGACATATTTTATCGACTATTTTGTGCACGGTGTTTATGAAATCTATGGAAAAAGTAGTTGATGAAATTCGTCAAAAGGTACTGCTAGCAACATGAACGGTTTTATAAGGTAGTTGCATAACAAAATCGTTTTATTAGGTAGATTTTTTTAAAAGTCGATAGTTATTAGGCGATTGTTGACAATTTTTCCTTAATATTTAGGAAATATTGTATGTGAGACCACTTGATGTCTTAAGATACCAATCTAGGCAGGCATTCCAAATTTGCATGAACTAAATTTTGGTATTTTGGTTTATTGCTCGATTGCCTCAAAAAGTAACATAATGAGGCAATCAAATTCCTAAGTTTTTTTTGTAATGCCTACATGATGAAAGGATTCAACTACCAAATTACCCACTCCACACTAATGAGTGAAATTCTCCAATGACCATGAGATACCTCCAAAATAATTAACCAAGTTTAGACAATTAAACAGCAATTTAATATGGGAATTTAGGAATTTTAAATCCCATGATATATAAAATCCTGCAAAAACTTTAATTCTCATGTAAAAAAGACTAGCATTAAAGCTAAAGAAACCTTGTGTAATTTTGATGTCCCTCTCAATGGTAACAAGTAACAACAAAGTAATGATACCTATAACTAGGGGTGTGCAAAACCGGATACCGGAATTTTTCTGCCTATAACATTCTAAACATAGGATAAAATTTGAGTTTGACCTTGAGCTTTCTTTAAGCTCGATCTCCAATAAATCAAAAGCAATTAATATTACTGAGTAGGGCTCCATGAAGGTGTGATAAACTATTGTGAAAGAAAGTTAATATTATTGAGTAGGGCTCCATGAAGGTGTGATAAACATTTGTGAGAGAAAGCTAATACTCACATACAAGAAAGGTAACAAAAAATGAGGCTTAGATTTTTTTTTTCAGTAGCCGCAATATATTCAAGAAAAGGGTGGTTTCATAAAATTGAGAAGGGTGGTTTTAAACTCTAAATTCGCTTTTTTTTTTTTTTTGCGATAGCTCCAAAAATAGGATTTCCATTAGGTACCACTCCACTTTTGGCTTTTCCATTAGGTATCCATTATTTTATTGGAATCCACACGGTACCACTATACTTTTAACCTAGTCGGATAACATTTATCAAATTTTCTTTGCATGCTTCGATTTGTGTGAAAATTTTCTTACAAGGTTTTAAGGGGATATTTGGGTCCTAAAAGATCAAATTTGAGGAATGCTTTAATCATTCCTTGATTAGAATGAAAGAAAAATGACTTGATTTACAAATTTCATTTTGTTATGTGTAAAAAATATTTGGCTGAGGTTTTGGGTGTAATTTTTTATTCATAAGGGAAAATTTTGAAGTCAAAATTAGAAAAAAGGGAAAAAATTCAAAACTAATGTTTTACTTTCCTTAAATTTCTATTCAAACTAAGCTAAAAAAAAATGATGCAATGTGGAATCCAACAAGAAATTTGGGAACCAAATGGAAAAGCCAACAGTGCTATGGTAGCAAATGGAAAATACTAGAGATAAATGGAAAGGAATCAATGCAAGATAAAAATATAAGAGGAAAAGGTTCGAAGCCTAATCAGAAGTAGAAGTAAAAGGAAAAATAACTCCAACATATGACATTTTAGTTTAACAATCTTCTTTATCGTATGGAAACAAACACTTCCTCTACTCTCAACATACCACTTTAGCACGCACTTTATGGGATAAAATTTCTAGTCTACGTCTTTTTGTGTTAAAATTATATCAATTAAATTATACATTTAGGCCTTTAAATCTTCATCTTGCGTGTCAAAATTCTATGTTTCGGGTAATACGGAGCGATATGTTTTTTTAAATTAAAATAAATAAATAAAGTTCCAACTTTCTACAAAATCGCAGCAATAACAAAGCTTTATCCCCAAAATAATTTAGGGTCGGCTACACATAAACTAATAAGTGAAATTGCAATACGAGAAATTGCAAGCCATCAGTATAATACCTCATGAATTAGTCTACCCTTTTTAGAGCCAAATTCTCTCATTGACTTTTGTAACTTCTTATTTTGTAAATTTTTTTTTTTATGGTAATATCTGTCAATATCTACTATTCAATATTTTTTCAAATATCATTAGTATTTTAACGTTTCAATAATGTATCAAGACTAATATGTTGCCGCATGTAGAGAGTGCATATAATGCTAGTTTATGGCAAGGGAAGAAGTACAATAGCCTTATGAGGGTGTTAGTGGAGATATTAAGTTGCAGAAGCTTAAAGAGAATTTAGTGTTAAATAGGGAAGAATGGAGAGAAAGTGTTTCCCCAAATGACTTTAGCGATTCCTTGTGTTGGTTCATATCTAGCCACCCCACATTATTTGGGCACTAAGACCTTGTTGTTGCTTTTTATGCCCACGCATCCAATATAGCGTAAACTTATTCACCTTATGAACGCGACAATATATTAAATCCCAACATGAATCCAAATTGCCAAATAATTGTACAATCATAATTTTCCCTTCAATCTAAGGCATATACCCTAAACACATACAAACTTTGAAGCTCCTTTCCACTTCCACCATCCTAATATGATCTTGTGGTGCATAATTTTGTCGATTTTACCATTCTTTATAATAATAGATCCAAGATACCATAAGAAATCACAACATTGAACAATTTTTCCATCCAAAATATAAGGCTAGTTAGTGTCGCCCAACTCCTTGTGATGCTAAATTTACACTTCAAATATCCTTTATTGCTACTAATCAACTTTCAAAACACGCTAAAGCATGCTATTTCAACTTACTTTTCACATTTTCCATCTCAATCCACCAAAATTATCCGCAAACATCAAGCACCAAAGTATATCAATTTGAAATGACCTTGCTAATTCATCCATGCGGTAAGGAAAAAAGGAAAGAATTAAGTATACAAGCTTGACGTACTCCAATTGTACGTCAAAGCACTCCAATTGTGATAAGGAACTCAACTGTCCCAACACTAGTTTGCACACTTGTGCTAACCCCCTCATGCACACATCAAGAGAAATATGGAAAATCCTACCTAATATACAAAAACTGCAGTCAATGCGTTGAACTTAGGTATGTGACAATAACAATTTTCACTTCAATACTTTTAATATACACCTCGATTCTCTAAATTTGGAAATGCATGTTTAATTAATTCAACAATCCGTGTTGTAATATTTTTAAGTTCCTATAAACTAACATAAAAACGAGTATGCTCCTACCGTCCCATGGTCTAAAGTTCTTTCCTTTGTTTCTTGAACAACAACTGTCAAAGATCCAAAGGTTTCAATTCATAGGTAAGAAAACCTTTACCCAACACTTCCAAATACTTTCCATGACTAAGATCATTTACATCACTCATAAGATCACTTCAAAGGCTTCCAATCATTGTACTATACGTAAAAGAATTTTAGCTACTTTGAAGTCTATAGCGAGGTCTAGACCCCATAATTTATCTTCGAAAATATTCCATAATTGATCAAAAATTACTTCCCTTAATCATTTCTCGTAGATTTTCCACCAATCACGAACTCAAATCGTTAGCACACCCTTTTTTCATGACTCATGATACAATCTAAGGTTTAAGTCTAAAATCAATCCAAGTCAGTTCATCCGTAAACACTGTATAACAACAAACCGCCATAATAAGTTTCGACCTCCGTTTTCCCCCAAATATCCAACAGTATGTTACCCCCACACACTCACCTGTTGATAGATTAATCGCCGGTCTATAAACAAGTATGTAATTAGATTAATCGCCGGTTCATAAACAAGTATGTAATTAGATTAATCGCCGGTCCATAAACAAATATGTAATCGGATTGGCGTAACCAATAACATGAATAACAAAAACATCAAATCCTAATTTAAAACAAAGCGATCACAAATAACACCAAATTCACATCACATATAACACACAATTTCATTCCGTAAATAAAATAAAAATTGCTCGAATTCGCAAACAAAATCAGAAATCAATAAACAAAGAAAGAAAAGGCCTCACATCTTATTGACGATTCGTTGGCGAGACTCCGGAAGGAGTTGACTCCGCCAATCGCCGCCGTCCATAGGAGGTTGTGCCTCCGTTTGAGGAGGTCTCCAATTATTCGAATCCATTTAAAATCGATTAATTCAGCTGAAAATCAATTAATAAAATGAAACTATTTGATTAATTTCAGCTATCATTAAATTAAAAAATCAGCTGAAATCACCCAAAATTACGGGGATTTAAAGATGATGAATCATAAAATTCAATTAAAACAACATCAATTGAAAGAAATGAACCCTAAAAATTAGAAGATGACGATAAAAGTTGAAGAACAAATAAAGGAAATGAAGGTTTGAGTGAAAGAAGAAGACGATGACGAGGAGAGAGAAAATGTGAAAGAAGAGAAAATGTAATGTAAGAAGAGAAGGTTGTCTTGGAAGGACATGCAAATAAAGGCTTTGATGTTGCGTCTTTTATAGAAAGAGTTGTACAATACTTTGTTGTAGTGATTGCTAGTTGTTGCTTATTACAATGTAGTTTTGAATTTGTAGGAATATTTTTTTTAAGGAAATGTTTTATTTGGATAATTTTCGATAATAATAGGTTTCATTTCCTGATAATTAGTTTTTTTTATATATCTTATACGGTTTCATTTCCTGATAATTAGTTTTTTTTAAATTTTATGAAAGTTAATTAAGTTTAGAAAAAATTTTACCGTAAATATATGTAAAAAAAATTAATAAAGCAATTGTAAACTATTTATTTGGGTGTAAGTAAAGGTGGAAAAGCCTCGTAAATTTGGGTAGTTTGAATACTCTCTGTTTCTTTTTATTTAATATATTTGGAATCTTAATATTATCTATTAGATGAGGAATCTTTTTCAATATATAAAACATAATATAGTCATACGGGGTCTTGTTTGACTTGTTTCAATGAATATGTTATTAATATTCAATTATTATAATTTTTTGCATATATACAATAAAATATATTTAAGATCAAATAAGTGCATTGACATGAGAGCAAGTCAAAACGTATTATACAAAAAGAAACGGATGAAGTATTAAATAAATTAATAACCAATGGGAACGTGTTTAACGAATTTCAACTCCTTGGCTGGTTATATGTTTTCTCATTGAAATTTTATATGCCTTTTTTAACGCAAACCTAATTTATAAATGACATGTATAGTACTTAAATATAAGATTTAGTTTCCATATTGGGTAAATAGAAAGTTTCCAAAATTTGCAAATATAATGTTTTAGGAAAAAAATAACAATTAGTTGTATTATATTAAGTTATGAATAAGGACATAATATATATTTATAAAACTTATCATACGGAATAAATATAATAATTAAGAAGCTAAATTTCATATTTATAAAACTTATCATACGGACTAATACTAATCGTATTTTATATTTATAAAACTTATCATACGGACTAATACTAATCGTATTTTATATTCAAATTTTAATTGTACTGATGGTACTTTGTATAGGCCATTGCTATTTACCATCTAAAAACTATAAGTACTTCCTGAAATACACCACAAATAGTGCCATTCATAGGATTTATGCACATATATATTCGATCACTCAATCCGAAGCCAACCGACCCATAACAAAATAAGAAAACATTTTTTTAATCACTTGTTTTATAAGTAAGAGTAGAAATTCAAATTAGCTCGACTTACTAGACTACCACTCAGACTCTAAAATAAAAGATATTGTAAACAAACCACATAAAAAGGTGAATACCCTCCCCCACACTTGAATTTTGCGATGTCCACAGTGCAAAAGCAAGATAGTGACAAGTAAGGTAGTAAGACACTCACAAAACGTCAGGAAAGCAGTGAAAGAAGCGAAACTCCCACCTACACACAAAAAAAAAAAGAGAAATCAATCTAGAGCCTAAGTTAGCAACAACTAGTGATTAGCTAAAAAACTAAAAAGAAAAAATATTTTTTGATTTTTTTATATTTATTTTGCAAGCTAATAAACTAAAAGAATTTAGTTGGCTCCCAAGAACAGCTCATTAAGGCCCTCAACAATTTATGAAATGCATCTGCATGCATCTCACAAAATATTAGATAAAACAACAATAAAATTTAAATGTATGTACAAAATACTAAACTCTCTAATAAATTTACAAAAGGAAAACTAGACTCAAATGAAAAAAATAAAATAAAATAAAAGACTTACTAGACTCAACTGGAAAGAAAAAAAGTGTATTTACATCAATGACATACAAAGGAGACTCCTTGTTCTCAAAAACATTATCATGGAGTAGTGGAGGTAAAAAGAGAAAAGAAGGAAGATATAAGAATGCAAAAGAAGGAATAAGATCAAGCTTTCTTGAGAATGGTACACGAGGCTCTAAAACCAACGTCTTGGATACTAAAGTCTCACTCTCTTGCTCACTATAATCCTTATACTCTTCGACAATAGGCTCTTTATATTCTAGAATGGATACTTCCTCCTCGCCTTCTATTGAATTCTCAATGTTGACCTCACAAGCCTCCTCAAATAGGACTCTCATTATCATCACATATCAATCCACCATCATAATCATCATATGCCATAGAAGCATTAAATGCTTATTGAACAACATTCAATTTGGCTTGTAGATTCTTCATTTGTTCAGCTAATTTTGAATTTATAACTTCTATTCTCAAACAACTAGCTTCAATAGAGTTCTTGTTCTTTGCAAAAACAACTCTAAACTAGATGAAGATTACTCGGATTGAGATTAATGAGAATTTTGATAGTGCTCTATTGAAGATGAATCTTAAGAATAGTTCTCATAAGATTTCTCATTAGGTACCACATATCTCCTACACAAGTCTTCATAAAATTTTCATAAGCAAGCTCTAGAGAAGATTTGGGTTCTTACGAATGAAAACTATTATGCAAGTCATATTGGGGAGGACCATAATTGTTCAAATAAGAGTAACCATAAGGATCATAAGCAACATTATAGGAATTCATGCTAAAACTATTTGAACCATAACAAGATGAATCAAAATTAGAAACATGATAGTTATCATAATTATAACAATAACCTCTAGGATAATCATAAGAACAATCTCCATTATATTGATTTCAATCCATAATAAATGACGATTAAGCACAAGGAAATCACGGCACAAAAATACAAGTAAAAGAAAATAAAATAAACAAAAAGACAAATACAAACTCTAACTATTAACAATTTTAGGCAAACTAAAATCAATATGTTACCTTCCCCGGCCACGGCGCCAAAATTTGATAAGGTCGTTGCAAGCCTATCAAAAATAAAATCCTAACAAAATTAAACCTCTTAATAATGTAGTAGGGCAAGTCAGGGTCCGTTCCACAAAGAAGATTCAATCAATTAATAAGTGCTCGCCGTAAATAATAATTAGTAGATCGAGTTGATAAAAATAAGAAGTTGATTGATCTAAAACTATAAATTAATAAAATAAAAAGTCTCTAGAATTAAGTATCCACCTTTCTAGAATATGGAGTTGATTGATCTAGAATTAAGTTGATTCATCAGCAACATGCTTTCCACCTTTTTTCAAATGTCCTCTAAGATTGCCAAATTGAGAATTGGGAATAGCAATTTCTTCAATCAAAGCATAAGCAACATTAATCTCTTGATTCATAAATCGATCACTAGCAGCAAAATCCAATAATGTCCTACTGTTATTCTCTAGCCTATTATAGAAAGATAGGATAAGGAACCTGATGAGGCTATCGCACACCTATCAAAAATACCCGGACAACACTAACTAATGTAGCTAGGGAAGTAGGGATCGAATCCTCAGGGAAGCAATTGAACTCTATTAGTTCTAAAAAGCTTAAACCGTGTAAAGGGTCTTGGTTGTGAAATGTTGATTAACTAATTGACTACTAATCAATTACGGGAAATGAGAGTGATTAAAACTAATATTTAAGGTCTAGGGTTATTCGGGTCACCAATAACAACTAATGGATTCACTAACAAAGATCGTTCCATCTCACAATTATCATCAAATCAGGGCTCACTAATTCTCTCGAACTTAGACTCCCTCAAAACTCATCTAGCGGCTCTCGCTCATGCCGAGACTAATTCCGCCTATTATTCAGTGGTCTTATTGTGGTATTTTTACCTCTCGGCATCAAATTCGACAATTACCAAAATTACAACTAAATCTGCGCACAATTCAATTGTAAACGAAAAAGCCAATAATAAGAATTTGACTACTAATTGTGGAATTGAAACAATCTAAATTAATTAGTCCATTAGTTACTCAAGGTTTCCCTAACCCTAGAAAATTGATTACTCACTCATGAACATGGGAATCAAATCAATTATAATCATAGAATTCATAATTAAATTCATGAAATAATTAACAATTAAACTAATTAACATCAACAAATAAACTAAATTAATTAAACTAATGAAACTAAAAAGCAAAAATCAAACTAAGCAAAAAGAATAAAAGTAAAAAGAATTACCAAATTTAAGAACTTGAATTGAATTGAAATTAATTGTTGAGAACAAACCCTAATACCTAATATAATTTTTGAGAGAGAAAAAGTGTTTAATTAAACCCTAAGAGAGTAATTCTAAGTTATGAAAAGCATAAAGTAGTCTAGCCTAGGAAGTCGTGCCCTTAATACCCAAAAAATTGGACTTACAAAGTCAAAAGCCGAAGAAAATAAAAGAAACAAAATTTACGGAAAACCGCTGATGCGGGCGCATAGCAATTTTGTGCGCCTGCATCAACCCTTCAGAAGCTCTTTTAAGGCTGACTTTGATTAAAATGCGGGCGCATAAGCTTTTTATGCGGGCGCATAGAGGCTCCATAATTGCTTTTTTCTTTCTTTTCTTCTTATTTCTTCATAGCTTCTTCATGACTTGTTTCCATAACTTTTTGGCACGCATTCCCATGCACATGTCATTCTCATTCTGTCCAAGCTTCCTAGCAAACTCGGTTTTCGCTCCCGAAAACACAAAGCATACCAAAACTGAGCATAACAACCGCAAATGATAAAATCAAACCATAAAGCTCTAAAATTGCCGGAAATCAATCAAACTTGGTGAAACACTTCAAAATAGCTAAAGAACACCAAATGAGCTAAAATCAAGCCAGAATCACAACTATTAGGCATATAATTGGCCCGAAACAAGGGGGAAAACACAATAAAAACCGCACATATCAGAACCACTTCTCAAAACCGTTATGGGGACATAATCTTAACAACTCCTTGAATCTTTCACATGCATCATAAAGTGTCTCATAAGCTTTTTGATTGAAATTGGTGATTTTACTTCGAAGGTTTGCAGTTCTCTCCAGAGGGTAGTACTTCCTTTGGAAATGTAAGAGCTAACTCATTACAACTAGTAATAGTATTTATGTTAAAACCATTCAACCAAGTACGAGCTTTGTGCTTCAACGAAAATGGGAACATCATCTGTTTAATGTAATTTTGAGTAACATCGGCTTGCTTGATAGTGTTGCGGTACTGTAGGAAATTAGACAAGTGTAAATTCGAATCCTCCATCAGATCAAAGTACCTACAAACTGATTTCACTCCACCATATTAACCAAGGCCGGGCTCTAATGAGGTCGTCGCAAACCTATATCAAAAATAAATAAAAACCTAACAAAACCTCTTAATAATGTAGTAGGGTAAGTCAGGTTCGATCTCACAGAGAAGATTCAATCGATTAATAAGTGATCGCCACGAATAATAATTAGTAGAGTTGATAAAAATAAGGAGTTGATTGTTCCAAAACGTACTATAAATTAATAAAATAAAACTATGAATAAAAAGGCTCTAGGAATTATGTATCTCCAATTCTCCACTAATGTAGTCATTAATCACTCCCCAAACTAATTAGAATAAACTCAACAGGATAGATGCGTCCTATAAATACCAAGAATTTCTTTCGATTAATTAATGACTTCTCTAATAATGCAATCGTACCTATTTTCATGGAGTCATGCGGATTAAAGACATTAAGAATAGCATCCTAAAAATCCTAGCAAGTAATATTCACTATTTTCATGTCAATAAAACCTTCTTTTGATTAGGGTTCTAAAATCGATCAAAAACCAATTTTTGTTGCAAACCTAATCACATTCAATAAATACTATTTCTAGTCAAATATTGATAATAAAATCAACCCTAACAAAGATGAATAACAAACTAATTGAATTGAAGAATAGAGATTAATTCATGACATATAATTCATATTAGGGTTTAACTTAACCCTAAATTAATAATTTACTCAATCATAATAAAAGTAACAAAAGAAAACAAAAGTATAAACAAAAACAAAATCATGAGCATGAACATCAAGATAAATTAAACTAAAAAGTAATCAATGCCAAAAATACAAATCTACGAGAGAACTGCAGGAGTATCCTCAAAACTACTTTTATGAGGATAAAAAATAAAGCGGCCGAAGATCCCTTCCAGCACCCCTAAAACTATCTCTAGGTAAGAGTATTTAGTCTAGGTTGCACGGGTTCAAAAACGGGGACGGGGACGGGGACGAGAAACGATAAAATCAAAATTTCTAAAAACAGGGACGGCAAGGAATCGACAATTAAAAAATCACAAAATAATTTAAAATACAATAGTCTTTAATATTTTAATGTAACAGTAACATAATAGTCAATTCATAAAACGTTAAAGTACAACATTATCATTAGTCGATTTGTGGTCGTCGTGTTCTCCCTCAAACTCGTCGTCGTTCGTTCAAACTTCACCTGGCATTCAGTCCAAGTCGTTGTCGCCTGACAATTTTTATTTGATGATTTGATGGATGTCGAGTGAAAAGAAAAGCAAATAATGAATGTTGAGGGAAGAAGTCAGATTAAAAGAGATAAATGTTGAGTGAACAATCAGAGAGAATTGAAAGAGACAAGAGGAATAAAAAATTCAGTGAAGTAAAAGGAATGAAAGAGATGGGGACTTGAAGAGGACTAGAGGAGTAATTGAGTAAGAAGGTCGGTGAAGTACTTTGTCATACAATAAACCCTAGACTTTGGTTTTGAGTGGTATTTTAATGATGTTGGGTCTTGGGCTCTTATTTGCATTTGGACTTTTGTTTTAAAAAGGCTGGGGACTTCTATGTTGTATCTAAGCCGACCCCGAAACGTCCCCAAAGTAGCACACCCGTTCCCGCCCAATTGATGCCGACCCCGAAACGTCCCCAAAGTAGTACACCCGTCCCCGTCCAATTGGTGCCGACCCCGGGACATTTTTCAGGCGTCCCCGCACCGTCCCCGTCCCCGAAACGACCCAGTACGGATTCGCCAAGTTCCCAAAGGTACCCGTGCTTCATAGTATTTAGTAGACAATGATTAGAGGATATAGACTCTAAATAATGCCCATATAAAAAGTCCGAAAAAGCACTTCAATTGATACGTAAACAAGATGACCCATCGAGGTCGTGTCAATTGGACACCGGCCACAACCATAGTGTGGAGTAAGCTGTCTTGTATAAACTTGAGATGTGAAGCCACGGTTAGGTTGTGGTACATAGCAAAATATCACACACGGGTTATGGTGTAAGTCGGTTGCTACTTCATTATGCCAAATATAGATCCAAAAGTGTTTTTCTTTAACTACAAACCGAGCAACACAACATATATCTCTCACTATCCTAGCAACTCAAGTCATTTCCTACAAAAACAAACAAAACATACTCGGGAAGAGCAATATCACAATATAAAAGAATAATAGTATTGAAAAGGTTTATAATATGGAGAAATCACAATAAAATATTATCAAATATAGCACATAAATCATGTATAATATCGTGCTATCAGTTTCAACTCGAAGTTAAGAACATTTGATTCCGGCACCCCGATAATCACCTCCTACTGATGGGACGGAATATTCCCTCAACGAGCATTGTGTAGAATTTTTCATACCTATAATGTGTACATGATATAACTTTGCACAATTATGAGAATTTGACAAGGCCATCTAACTAATGTAGTTAGGGAAGTAGGGACCGAATTCTCAAAAAAGCTATTAAATTCTATTAATTATAAAAAAAAAAGTCTAAACTATTAAAAAGGGTCATTGGATTTATGTTATTGACTAACAACTAATAATAAAATAAGAAACGGAAATTAAATTGGAATTTAACAAACATTAATAAAATTTAGGGCAAACGGTTCACTAAGAATAAACAACCAAAAACATGTAGTAGCACAAAATAAATGTCTTGTAAATCCCAAAATAGGTCGAAAAACTCTCGAGTCAAATTCTCCCTTGGAACTTAGATCCTTTAACAGGCTCTCGTAATTATTAGATTCGTTCCACTTGCTATCCTAAGGTCTACTATGGAGTTTTTACCTCTCGGCGCGTATCTCACCCACAACAAACAATTAAATCTGGCCACAATTCAATTGTAAGCAATTAAGAACAAACAACAAGAATTTTGGCATGAACAAGAAAAAAAATAAAGGCTACCACATAATTTTGGGCAATGCAAGTTCATAGATCCCCTAAACTTAGAAAAAAGAACTACTCACTCATAATTAAAGTCAACATAAAAATCATAGTTGAATTCATAATAAACAATCAAAATAATAAAACTAAATAATTAAAACAAACTAATTAAGGAAGAAATAAATACCAGGAAATTAAAGAACTAAGAACTTGATTGATTGATTGATTAAGGAATAATGTTGAACAACAAAAACTTGAGAGAAAACTAAAAAGTCTATAAAAAGTAAAAATTAAAAGGTGTTTACAACTTTATGACCAAGTGTATTTATAGGAAGAGGTTAAAACAAGAGGAAAAAACATGCAAACTCCCATGGATGTGGGACGATCGGTCTACCGGGCGAAGTACGACGGTCAGGCGTGCAACACATAACCCAAACAAGGAAGAATGTGCTAAGGCCGGCTAGTCGGACAAATCACGTCAATTAAGCGATGCACTTAGTCTTCTTTTTGTTCTTTCTTTGAGCAAAACAAACCATTATATTGTAAGGCCGACTAACCGGAAGATTTGCGTTTTCCACTCTTTTCTTCTTTCTTCACTAAATTTTTGCTTCTTTTTCAATTGCCTTGATTAATTAGGATAAAATACATCTTAATCTGTAGAAAAATACTTGTAGAAAAATAGCCAAAATGCTCAAATTCTACAAAACTCAAAACAAAGCAAACCACACTAGAAAATAGAGAACTGTTATTAGGATTAGATTAAATGAGCTTGGTTAGCACTAAAATTATAGCTAAAATAGAATTAGCTCAAATGAGCTTCGTTACCATACATTCTCTTTCCTAATCACTTGTAACATTGACCTTTTCTCTCTCACAAACAAATTTGCCTAACAGCCATGCGAAGATGGTATACATTATGGAGTACACCCAACGAAATAAAAATGATCGTATGACGAAGTACTTGTTTGCAGTGTTTTAAGTTTTTTAATAAAAAAAATTAAATTTTTTTTTAAAAAAAAAAAAACGTTTACTTTCACCCTTCATTTTTTAACACTTGCAAATTGCAACATACTTCTTCAACACGCGAAATAGATTTGAGGGTCTAAAAGTGCTAATTAATCAAAATAACTTTAAACACAAGGTAGAGGTAACCTACAAATTAAATTACTAACGTTAAAACAATTTCGATTCATTGCTCTATTCTTGTTTTGATCGAGTGTGCTTACTTGTTATGATTACAATTACGAGTTGGGATGTTTTCAGGAACCCTCGAAAAAAACGAGGACTTATTAAGGTACTTAAATTTCTACGCCTCATAGATCTTCTTATATATATATAAGATGGAAGAATCTTTTTCAATATATAAAACATACGTTATTCATATTCAATTATATAATTTTTACATATGTAAAACAAAAGGTTTTTAAGGTCAAACAAATGCATTAACATATGTACAAGTCAAAAAGTATCAAACAAAAGGAAACAAAGGGTATATATTGTTGATGATGTATTGGGACATAATTAACAATTCCAATACATCATGAACACGTACGGTTGCAAAGAAAAACCAGGATAGAATCAAAGCAATTACAAATTTCTAGTCAACCCTAGAAAAATGCATTGCAAATGTCTTGGTTTCTTCAATCACCTACTCACAATCAGTTTTTGTAATTTTTCCGGGCCTCTCATGGTTGGGTAGCCATTCACGAACTTCATCAACCTCACCTTCCCACTTGAAAAAGCCACAAGTTTTCTGCCAAATAAAAATAGAAACTATAAAACACAAACAAATTAACAATAAAAAAAATACTTAAATACATAGTATCTTACTAATGGTACTATACTTACAGGCCAGTAAGAACACACGTAGAATCTTTTGCCTAAAGCAGGGCCATCGTACTCAACGACCCTAAGTGGCACAATTTCATTGTGGTAACACGTCACCTGAGGCAACAAACCTTGATTAATATTTTCATTCACATTACTTCGATGAAGTTTTATCATCTGATGAGTTGATGTAGGAGCAAATCCATGTCTAGTACTCTCACCAACCTCATGTGGTGCTTGAGAAATTTGAGCATGAGTCTGTTGTTCTTGCATGGGACGCACATGCCTGTTTGTAGAGAGTACCCTAATGATGTGCTTCTCAAGTGATTGCAATTTTTCTTTGTGACAAAGTCGAATATTGGCCTTTGATATCTGTAAAACTTGCATAAATATCTCCAGTATACCATTAAACATTCTAAGCTTCGCAATCTGGTCTATCTTTGTTTGTTGCGGAAGAGATTCACGCTGTTGTATGTGTAAAGAATAATAGTAGATATTCAGAATAACAAAACAAACAATTCATTGAAAGACTGTTGAAAAGGCGAAGAGTTACTCTCAACATAAAGGATTTGTTGATCCTGAGTCTAACAGATAGAAGCCTCGTGTATAATGACTTACAACAACATAGAGCACCTAGAATACAGTACTCATTTTATATGTTTCACAGGCTTTACTTAATTGGGGCATAGCAGACAAGACAACGGGCAAAAAACACAGGCAAGCTTGATTAATTATCATTAATGAAAGCTCATACCTTTTGCAGTTTTCTCGAAATTTTTTGGTACATGTCATTAAGGTCTTCAAAGTAATTATCCTTCATTGTTTTAATCTGCCATCATCGCAGCAACAAAATAAAAAAGAGTAATCAGAATCTTGTTTCAACCACCATCCAAAAGTAGTCACCACAAAACTAGAAAAGGAATAAACTTAGACCAATTACAAACCTTAGTCGGAGGACAACCATTACCAACATTACCTTTTGATAAACCTCTTCGTGCCAATCATCAGTATTTGGAGTCTGAGGAGTGGAATCCAAACAATCTATTCAAAAGGCAACAATGTTAGCTAGCATTGAAGGGCCCTAGAATACAACCAAGGAGAAACAATGAAAAGAAAAGTGCAATTAGATCAACCCGGCCTATTAAAAGAGAAATATCATTAGATCATAATCAAGGCAAAACATAAATGTAAGCACACATGCAATCTCTTAAAGCAAAAATCACAGGCAGAGCAATACAAAATCTGCTTCCTAGGGCCATTAAAAAACCTAGCTTTTTTTTTTTTTGGTTAAAGCACTTCGCTACTGACTCATGAGATCGAGTGAAGAAATTGATCAAAAGCTAGCTAGCTAGAGTTTTGTAATGGACATATGCTGGAAATTCGGGTCATAGTTTTTTTGTGTTTTTTTTAGCTACAAACAAAGCAATAGGACTTGGATGTTTAAACTCTATCTGAGAATCATCATTATCTATGTATTTCATATTAGAATTCCTTCACATAGAATGCTATTGCATGACGAAAACATAACTGAGAATATATAATGGTTTTCCTAAATTTTTTTTTATTACTTAGCAGAAAAGGTATGTAACCAAGAAAGGGGAACATAATCGATTGGGCGGTAGTGGTAGTCAGACAACCATCAAACTTATAAAGATCTCTGTAGATTTTTGAGCTTTTGGAATAAGGTAGGGAGGAGAAACACTAGGATGCATACATTTTTTTTCTCCTTTATCGTTCATATGAAATGACAATATGATATTGTTTAACAAATCATAAATGACCAATGGTCTAGCTGATTCAGATAGTAGGAAAGAAAAAAAAAATCCAAATTGGAAAATTAGAGTACAAGAATAAGCCTATGCTCTATAGAAACAATCCTAAAAATAGAGCAATATCATTAGATAAAAATTAAAGCTAAGCAAAATAAAATTAAGCACAAATGCAGCCTCTTAAAGCAAAAATTACAGGCAATAGAAATTCCGCTTCCAATGGTCGTTGAAGCACTTAGCTATTGACAATGAAGAAGTTCTTTGAAAGCTAGAATTCGGTATGGACATGTAATGAACTTTGGATCATCGCTTTTTAAAAAAAGCAACTGGACTTAAGTGTTTAACAGATATCCTTGTCAAATAGAATGTTCGTTATTGCATCAAATGACAAAAACATAGCTGAGAATATAACGGTTTTCCTAGAATGAACAAATGTAATTAAATTGAAATTTCGCAAGAAAGGATACATTTTATTGCTTAGCAGAAAAGGCAAGTGACCAAGAAAGGGGAATATAACTGATTGGGCGATAGGGTGGTAGATATATGAGCTTTTGGAACGACAATGGGAAGAGATACACTAGAATCCATACTTTTTTTTCCATTTTTCTTCTCTTGTGAATCAACAATATGGTACTATTCAGCGAATCGTAAATGACCTTTGATGTGATTTGGATTGCAGAAAAAAATTTCATATTAAAACTGTTGTACAAGAATTCCCTCCTAAGCTATATAAAAACAATTAGTTATCATTACTTAGGCTTGTTTACTTCACCTTAAAATTAGTTAGTTCAGTTCAGTTACGATCCAATCAGTTCATTTCAGCTCCGTTCAATTTAGCTCTTCTTTTAATTTGCTAATTATTATTTTGCTAATTAATTTGTTCCTAATATTATTTAATCATAATATTATTTGTTCACACATATGTATAATTTTGTTAATAATATTTTTTTTTCTTCCTCCTTTGTATTTGTTCATAATATATTATTATTGTTATCATTGGATTTATTTACTTTTTAATATTATTAATGTGTATTAGTTGTGTTAGTGTTATTTTGTACTTGACTTTATTTTGTCTATAATATTATTAGTGTGTTTCATAATATATATTTGAAACATTAATCATCATATTTTTTATATATTAGTTTATAATATTCACGAAAAAATGTCATGAAACTACTATTCAGCAAATAATACAAAAATACAAGTGAAATATCATTTACAAAAATATCATTATACCACATAATTGGATTATCATTCACAAAAATATGAAGATGTATTACTTATTTCTATTTCATAAATAACAAAAAAAATATTTAATGATTATTAGTCGATTAATAACCAAATTAGTACCCTGTCATTGCTGCATAGTTAAAAATCAATAATCATAATTAAAAATCAATAATAAATAATCAACGGCTAAAAATCATTAATACGTAATAAAAAACATCAATAATTCAATTAATTCGGTTCAATTCAGCTCCAATCAATTCAATTCAATTTAGCTGTTTTCAGTGTATTAGTCTATCAGAAAAACTTTTTAAGCACAAAATTCTAAGTGTTTCATATTTTGGCAAAAAGAATACTCGCTTGGTCATGACATCAACAACAAACTTGCAAGTTCGGTGTAAACCAAAATCTCTAACCACGTATTCTACAGTACACATATGAGATTACAACCCTTCTCAAAACAAGTACCTGAATCCTGGGGATTTGTGCACGTACCAGCGGAGTTTGAGGCCAAAACGATAGGGAGTGTATAATCATGCTGAAAATGCAGCACAAATATATAAGGAGAAAAAATCACAATAATTCACAAAGTCTAACACAAGATGACGAAGACAAAGATACTACTCATACTAGAATATGTATAGGCAAATGTAAATAATACCTCGCTTTTAGGTGCATCATGTATCACTTCTTCAAACCTTGTGACATTCTGCTCAAGTTGTTTTGGGGCATCTTGGCAAGAATCAGTGAGATGTCTCTTTGAAGTATCCCTTCCACAATTATTATTAATCAATAATTATTGTCTTTTCACAATAATAAAATGCTATGGAGTAATAGAGAAGTATATTCTAGTAGCATTAATCAAGACGAATCAAACAAGACTCCATATAAACATGTTTTCACTTACCTATAATGCATAAATATGGTCTGTAAATAGTGCCCAAAGTCAAAATATAAAAAATGCATTGAAAACAGAAGGTGTATATAATTTGGAGGAAATCTTAGTTTATCACTAGATATCCTTAAGAAAAACATATCAAGGGTTATTTCAGTAATTTCACACGGTTATCCCACTAAATGCATTTGCAATATACATTCTTTTAACTTCTCATATTTACAAGTGTACCCCTTGATATGTTTAGTAAGCATATCAAGTGATAAACTTGGCTTCCCTCTATAATTTGGTTACGGTTTAGTTCTTCGGAAAACTAAATGTGTTAATTGACAAGCAATTAGCTCACGAGTTCCTTGACTAGTTGAATGCTTATCTTTTCTAATTACTAATTCCTAAGAAATTAACAATGCTTAAGCAAACTCTAAGGCCTTGTCCTCTTCAACTTATTTTTGCTGATCTGAACTTGTTTTTGCTGAATTGAACTTATTTTTACTTATCTGAACTTATTTTTGCTGAACTGAACTTATTTTTGCTAAAATCATTAACAATCTATTAAGGATTGAAACTAATTTTTGTTGAACTGAACTTATTTTTGCTAAAAATAAGTAAAAATAAGACGAGGAGAACATGGCCTAAAACCATAATCAACATTCATCGATCACTTTGTTTTACATCACAATGACTCCAATTACTAGGTGATGATCAGCTTGACGTACCACAAATCTGATTTAAAATCATCTAATCCAAAAAATTTCTAACAATCAACACAAATGGTTTGCGACATTCATAAGATCACTTTAGAAGCTATTTGTATTGTACTATACGGATAGTACTCAAGTTTCCGTCAGATTCCGTCACTAATCGACAATTTTCACCTAATATAAGCAAGCTACATCAAATTTAACACCGAGGTTTTGACTACACTATCTACACGTAACCGATCCTCGAAGATTTTTACAATTGAAGATCAAAACTTTTCCTTTAGTTCAAAACCATTCCGGAAAACTCCATAATCAAAATCATCATCACTAATTATTATTTTATGGCGCGAATTCCAATGAATCAAATTTAGACTAGTAATACAAACCAATAAAAAAAAAAAAGTACAATTTTATAATTGATCATTGATGCATGACTTCACAGGAGTAATACTTTATTAGCATGAATAACAATGGCAATACAGCTTTCATAAAAACATTTCCATGATCTTAATATAAACAGAAGTTTCACGTAACATAAAATATAATGAGCAACATAATTCTGTTTTTCGCAAAAAAAAAAAAAAAAAAAAAAAAAATCATGGATTTGAACACGAACCTCTTCCCGAAGACACACAACCTTCCGTTGATGGTGGAGATTGGTGGAGACAATTTTCTCTCGAGTTGCGCCAACAAAATGTCAAAAGTTTGTGAGTTTTCGG
>PYUH01000185.1:2462809-2487186 GCA_016808085.1 Suaeda aralocaspica
AAAAAAAAAAAAAAAAAAAAAAAACCGAAAAACTCACAAACTTTTGACATTTTGTTGGCGCAACTCGAGAGAAAATTGTCTCCACCAATCTCCACCATCAACGGAAGGTTGTGTGTCTTCGGGAAGAGGTTCGGTGTTCAAATCCATGATTTGAGTATTAATCTAGTGATGATCAATTAATTATAAACACTTATTTATTTAAGAATACTAAGTACTTGCTTAGTTGTAATTCTAATCCAATAAAAATAGCTGAAGTTTTCAAAACTTGGAATAGATTGTTAAAATACTTAAACAATTATTGGAAGATAAAACGATTATATTTTAATTAAGTAGACAAATTTGTCGCAAACTATTCTATAAAAACTAAAAATTGAAATTTTCTTTAAAAATTTATAAACTAATAAAAATCGAAAAGTTGAAAATTTTATATTTTTCGAACAAAATTATGAAATATTTATTATATTACCTTATAAATCTAGTTTGACCCTTTGGCATTTTACCTTGATCGGACTTATTCATATTTCTCATGTTATGATCTCACTTTTTACAAAGTTTTATTAGAACAAGACTACAATCAAAAAAGTGAAATCACAACAAAAAAAAAAATTAATGTTTAAGGTAGTGTTAAATGAACAAAGTAGATTTAATAAAGAAAAATTTATAAATATAATCTCAACTATAAGCGTTCACCTAATAAAAGACTAAACTTTGATTAATCTAAAAATGGACCCAACTTTCATACTTATTTTCCAATTTTAGACCCTCCTATATTTTAACCTGTAAAATTAAATAAATCTTGTTAATTATCCGGTTTTTTCTTAACATTTGGAGGTTTCGGGTGGATGGGATGGTTGTGGTAGTGGTTTCGGGTGGTCTTGCTTAAGCAAAAATCGGATAATTAGCAAGATTTACTTGATTTTACAAGTTAAAATTTAAGAGGGTCCAAAATTGGAAAATGGGCATGAAAGTTGGGTCCATTTTTGAATTAATCAAAGTTCGGTCTTTTATTAGGTAAACTCCCATAGTTGATATATTATATTGTATATTATATTCATTCATATATGTGTAATATATGGAGAGATCAAAGAGAGCTTTTTGGTTGATAATTAGTTTCATTTCGGGGGTACTAAGACTTGCTTATTTCAATTCATTTCAATTCCAATCAGTTTAGTTCTGTTTAACTCTTCTTTAATTTTGCTAATTTATTTTTCCTAATATAATTTGTTTATAATAAATTATTTTGTTCGTAATATTATTTGTTCCTATATATCATTTTGTTCCTACTTCGTAATATTTTTGTTCATAATATTATCATTAATTTGTACTTGGCTTTATTTTATCCATAATATTGTTAGTGTACGTGTTCATAATATATTTTTGAAACATTATTTATCATTGTTTTTTTTGTTTCATATAAATTTATTAGGTTATAATTTTCACTAAAAAATATTATGAAACCACCATTCTTAGAAATGAAACAAAAATATAAGTGAATTATCATTCACAAAAATATGAAACTACTACATATGAAAATATAATACTGATTTATGTTTCATAAAATATAAATTTCTAATAACAAAATATTATTTGTTTCATAATTATTAGTGGATTAATATCAAAATTGTTACTATATATATATGTCATTACTCCATAGTTAAAAATCATCAATCTATAATTAAATCATATTTAAAAAATCAAGTTAAAAATCATTTACTCCTAGTAATCCAAAATTAAAAATTTTCAATTCCAATCAGTTCACTTCAATTTTAATCAGTTCAGTTCAGTAAATATAAACAAACCTCAAATACAAAACAACTCAAAAATATAAAATGAAAATTTCCCTATTTACCCTTTTTCTAAAATAATAACAGCTAACCCCTTTTCTCTTCCATACTTCCATGAGTTGGTTACATGTCTTTACGTCACTGATGATCGCCTATTAATAACGACACTAATGTCTTTAAAGCCAAGAGGAGTACTAAATACAGTACAAAATTTACTAAATGGAGAACACTTAAGCTCCATTTAATGATCAAAAATTCAAAATGACTTTTATAACATTTAGTGATCAAAATAACTTTTATACCCNTTTTATAACCGAAATATTTTTTTTTTTTTTTTTTTTAACTTGAACACATAAAAGTATGCCATGCTTCATGTGAACTCAAAATTTACCTTTTTGTAGGCAGTATTTACTTAATGTCTGTTTTGTGTTCAGGTGGTATTGAGTTAGACATAATTAGAATTCTTAATTAAATTATCTTCACCTAATAAAACTTTCTTATAATCTTAACATAATTTAACATAGTTAAAATATATTTTTTATACTTTGAAACATACTAGTTGAAAGCACGCGCGCTACGCACGCGGTGTTCCAAATGTTTAATCCTTAGTTGTTTGTTGTAAATTTCGAAAACCTTAAGTTGAATTTATTGGATGATAGTGTAGCCTAATGCCACACATACATCGATGCATAAAATAGTGTCTCAATAGGTGTTAATATCATAAATACAAAGGTTTGCCATGAAAGTAATTGAGATATGAACTTGCTTTATAGTAGACAGTACATACCTTAATTATTTTCATATTGATGCCTACTTGATACTTACATGTAATTATTTCTACTATGGTGCAATAAACTCATAATTCAGAGCATGATTAAACCCAAGTCAACTTCTGAGATTATACAATCAAAACCAATCTCATCTAAACTCAAAAACAAGCACAATAAGAAAATAAGGGGAATTACTCACAAGAACAAACTAAACAAAGAAAAAATCCATTAATTAGGATCACAAAAGCTGCAAAATCAAAACATTTTCAATAGCATTCAGTGATGGATTTCTTTAGGTGATGGATTTGTGAACAACAAAGGTGAATAAAAAGGTGAGTAGAAGCAGAAGTAGAGGAGAGTTTATGTGAATAAAGGTGAATTATGATGTTCATAATTCTGATGCTAAATGTAATTTCAAATCCTAATTAAGTGTGAAAGTAAACATACATAGGCATTGGGTGTTCTAGTGAACATGAAAGTAAAAAAGCTATATCCACCTTATTTTCCTCTAGTGCCTATCACTTTCTATTATAATTGTGGAACCAAGTGTAGTTACAATGGAGCTCTAACCAAACCAAAACAGTACTTCCTTATACAATAGCCAAACTATAAACCAATTATAAAATTTTGATTACCAATATATGATTAGACAAAATCAATGTCACACAATTAACCAAAATCAAATGCAGTTCAAATAAATAGATGATTAATTAGTAAACATGGATTACAAATAAAATAAATCAAATTACTAATATTCTGCGAATTTATGATTAATAATATTAATTAGGGGATTTAAAGCCACCTACGAAAATCACTTAGGATTAAAAAACTGCTTATTTTGTCAATTATAATGAAAACACATGTTATTATGACTATTGTTGATTAACTCTAATTAATATCAATTGCAAATTCAAATAAACAAAATTATGATGTGTAATTTAAATTCCAATTGCAAATACTGATGTGTAGATCAATCAATGTCAACTAATTAATCAAAATTAAATGCAATCCAAATAAACACTATTTCAATTCGATTACCATTCTGGGTTTTTCAATTCAATTACCATTTTGATTTTGAGGAGAGGAAAAGAAGAATAAATACATGTAGAAACTCTGATTAATTAACTGCAAAATCAAATAAGCAGATGATCAGTTATAGAATTTCTATTACCAATTTCTGATTTCTGATTAATCAATGTTAACCAATTAATCATAATATAATCAAAGTCATCAAACTCAAAACTCAAAATCAAATGCAATCGAAATAAACACTATTTCAGGGGAGAGCAAATTGTGATTCTCAGATTAGTGATTTATATGCTAAAAAAATTCTAGAAAGATTATTTTATAAAAATATATCATTGTTAGTGGAGGAAAAAAAAGAATTGCATTCTTCTATAGGGGCGTATCCTTTGGGCCATGTCATTATTAGTGGAGGAAAATTATCTAATAAAATTATCATTATTAGTGGAGGAACAAATCAGAAACATTAATCATCTAGCTCATCTAGTGGTATCCTTAATATCTGGTGGAGGAAGTGATAAGTTGATATTTTATATGTATTTTACCCCCGATTCCGATTGATTTTTAGCTCTAATGCGGCTCTTTTGAGCCATTTCTACTAACTTTTGCTATTTCGAGTGTATGTTGTGCTTTTTATTAGATTTTACAGGAATCGATAATTTATCGTTGTTTTCCGAGCCTTTTGAAGCACTTGAAGAAGTTAATGAAGAGTTGAAGTCATTTGGGAAGCTTAACTGAAGATTAGAAGTGCTAAACGAAGAATTAAAGAAGTAATTAAGGAAGAACGAGCAAAAACCGAGAAACGAGCCAAGGCGAAGTCACATGCCCGGGTCGAAGCCATCCGCCCGGGTAAGAGCTGCACGCCCGGACCCCTCCGGGCGGGTGGCTCCAAAGGTGAATTTCGCGTGTTTTTCCTTGTATTAGGTTTAGTACTTAAAGCTTTGTACTGCTAATTAGTGAATTACGCCTTTTTACTTTTAAAAACCCTAGTTTACTCTAAAATTCTCTCTAAGTGTAGAATTCTTGTCAATCATTCAATTAATAATATTCAGTTTTTATTTTAATCTCAATTTTTGTTCTTAATTAATGTTTACTATTAGTTTTAATTTATGCTCTTAGTTTTATTAGTTTTATGCTTAGAATTAAATTCTTGATTATTGTTGGGTTGTTTAGTTTAATCATGTTTAGGATTTTAATTGCTTTTATTGATTTAGTTTTTGTTCTTTTAATTATGAGTGAGTAGTTTCTTTTCTAGGACTAGGGGATTCATGGATTGATTGGTGATGTTTTGCTCATAAATATTAGTTTAACTATTAATGTACTTGAATTCATGTTGTCAAATGTTATTGCTTTCAATTAAATACTGGCCAGGTTTAGTTGTTAGTTTGATATTGTTGAAATCGATGCCGAGAGGTAAGATTACCACAATTAGATCATAAGGACAATAGGCAAAACGAGTCTAAGTGAGCGAGAGCCATTAGAAAAGTTTTGAAGGGGACTAGATTCGAGAAAATTAGTGGACCTTAATTCAAGGAAATTGATAATCTAATTAATTATTTGTGTGCAATTCGTTGGTTAATCTGTGGTGAACCGATGTCCTAGGTTTAGCCATTAATTTAATTCCTTAATTAATTTAGCTTTAATTCTAGTTAATTTCTTGATCACAATTGTCACTCAAAGGCCCTTTACACAGTCTAAACTTTTTAGAACTAATAGGTTTAATTGCTTCCCTGTGGATTCGATCCCTACTTTCCTAGCTATATTAGTTAGAGTGGTTAGGTTTATTTTTTATAGGTGTGCGATAGCCTCATCAGGAAGACTCATATCTCTTTCTTATTACTGAAACGCTTGCATGCTAGTGGTATCCTTAATATCTATGTTGACAACACCATTCTTGGGTTTTTCGGTTACCACNTTTCGGTTACCACCTCGACATAATACAAAGCCCATACCATTTTTCTTTTGAGGAGAGGAGAGGTGAGGAGAAGAAGGTATACATGCAGCAAGTAGGAAAAGGTCGCAAAACAGGATGTAAATGAGCACCGATTTTACTTTGATTGAGAAATGAGAGATAAGAGATTACATGCATTAACAGAGGAAGTAGTGTTGTGACAGAGAAAAGGGTCGCACTGACTTACATAGATGAGCAGCAACTTTCTTTCGGTAAAGGGTCGCTAAAGGAAGTAGATGAGCACCATTTTTTCCTCTTGTAAGAGGTACATGCAACACCATATTTCCCTTGAGAGAGGAAAGGGTCGCAGGGATGACAACCATTTTCTCCTCTCAAAGATACATGCAACACAAGAGTGCTTTACATATCTTTCCTATGATAACATTCTAATTAAACACCATTTTTTTTCCTCTTAGATTAGAGATACATGCAACCTCATATTTCCCTTGAAAGAAGAAAGATTCACATGAGGAGAGTTAGATGAAGGTAGAGCCAAGGTGAGGTGGAGAGAAAGAGGCACATGGTGGAAAAATGAAGCAAACACACATGCATAATGGGGCCCACACTAAACACATGGCATAACACTTCAACATCAAACACTATTCAACTATTCACATGAATAGTGTTTGACATTGAGGCTTTTTAATAAGTAGAGAATATAGATAGATGAATAGTTAAGGATATGAAGATGAACGGTTGAGATTGAATGGGGGTGAGAAAAGGAGATAAACGGCCGAGATTGAAGACATGTGTGAGTAAAGCATGTGAAGCACTATTCAACTATTCATTTGAATAGTTAAGGATTGGTGCTTTTTAATAGATTAACTATTAACTATATAGTTTTATTTGGTAAGATTCTTGATGTGAATATGAGGCTGCTATTTACATTCGGGTTCTTGTGGTGGTTTTGCGTATGGGTTTTTGCCTATTGAAATTTCGGTTTTTTTTCTCATTTTAATTATGCTTTAAAGTGTTTTTGTTTTCCATGTTTTTAGTCTTACTTGGTCTATAATAATGGAAGATCACGTTCTTGAATGTTTCTTGATTAAAAGATTCAATCTAGGACGTTTCTTGGAACTTCTAAATATATAATTTTAGTTTCGAAGTTGTTCAGTTTGTCTGTATTTGAAAATTTTTAATTGACAGTTAGCTTTGAACTAGAAGGTGTGTGAATATACGTTGGAAAGCTTATAGAATATACTTTATAAACAATATTTCAAAAATTCGAAAAAATACAAAAGATAATGTTTCATCCAATTTTTTGTTCAACAGTTTTAATTAGAAATCAACTTTTAGTTATGTTTCTTTTACTTGAAGCTAGGGGTGAAAGTTCGGTGTACGGTTTGGATTATAGCAAACTCCAAATCCAAATCATATTATTTCGGTTTATGAATTTCTACTCCAATTCAAACCAATCTAAATTTCAGTCCAAACCAAACCAGGCCAAAAAAATTCGGTGTTTGGGTTTTGGATCCAAACCAAACCGAATTTCTAGTCATACTTAATTGTTTACCAGAAATCTAGAAAATTCGATCTTGAATCTTGGTATAATGCCTTGCGTTCAAACTAGTTCAAAATTTATGTTCCACAATAATAAATTAGAAACAAAGAAAAGTTAAATATTAGGGCTACTGGTAGTAGTTTACATCATTCTTTAAAATAACACCAAGTCAGTTAATTTAAAATTTCAATAATACTAGATAAGTGTTGAATCAATTGATTGAAGATCGATGTGTTAAGGAGTGAAAGAAATGACGCAAAAGAACAAGGACTGTAGAACAAATAATGAAAAAGAATAGTGACTTTGGGGGATTGAGGTATTTAGCTAGAGAAAGTAAAAGAAGGAATGAAGAACGAAATTAAAAACGAAAGAACTATAAATGGCGAAAAATGAAGAACATAAGGAACATGGGATTTAAAGAGAGTCCAAAGGTGATTGAAATAGAGTCACTAACTACATTTATATTTTTAGGGTTTTATTCATTTTTGGGCCTTAAGCCCTTGATATAATTTAAGCTTCTATACGGTTTGGTGTACGGTTTAGAGTTCGGTTTCTAGTTCTCCGCACCAACTCCAAACCGAACACCGATTTTTAAAAAGTTTCGCTCCAAACCGCACCAGAATTACAAAAAGACCGAACCATAATTTAAAAATGGTTTGGTACGGTGTGGTTTTCGATTTTAAACCGAATTAGTTTCACCCCTACTTGAAGCCCAAGTATGGCTAGGATTAGATTAGGACGTATGTTTTTATTTTGTTTTCAAAATTTTAAATTAGGCCCAAAGGCAAGCAATATTTGACTATAAATATTCTTGGTTTTCATTGATAAAAAAGGTGTGTGTTGTGTTTTTGAAAAAAAAGTTCTTGTGAACGAAATTTTGTTAAAGTTGTATGTTATGTGTGAATCTTGATCGAGAATCAAGTTTAAAAGTCTTTCAACTACGACCGAAAGTCATATCTTTTGTTATTAGTTAAATCCATTTATATTATATTACACTACCATTATAATTCATCAAAATTTGCACATATTCATCATAAAAGAGTCACCATCATCATAATTTTCGAACAAGTTGAGCCTTTTTGCTTATTTTGATTGGTTTGATTGTTGAAAACCTTCTATCGAAACACCAAATTTTCTTAGCATTTTAAATTTAGGATTGAAAGGGTGTATAACACTAAAGCAAAAGTACGGTAAGACAATCATCTTCACATAATCCTTTGTCAATTAGCTTCTTTTATTATTTTTTTGTATTGTTTTTTTTTTTAACTTCAAAAATAGATTATAAAGGGATATATTTTTCATAATTTTATTTTGGAATGTTATGTGTAGCCCTAAGGGCTGTGCATAAGGTGTTCAAAATAGAAATAATTTTTCCATTCAACCATTAATTACATTAATGTTGGTATAGTTTTGTTGAGTTTTATAGATTATTACCATTTGTAGAAATATATTTAATGTTTATTCTTAATCCTAAGGGCTAAGGGCTCTGTATAACATCATCCTTTTATTTTTGTGCTAGCTTATGTGTCAAAATCTTAAGATACGAAATGAAGAAATAATTGGATATGATCCTAACACATTATACATATATCATACAGTGTACATTAAATATAATAACTTTTTCCCTCATAATGATGAAGGTAGCGATGACAGTTCAGGTCGAGTGCGACCCTACTCCGCTTCGATCTGAGGAAAAAATCCGCCTCCGAATCCGCCCTAAAATAATCCGCTTCCGAGTCTGAGTTTAAGTCAGAGTCGGCGTCGGATGCTAAAAATAATCCGAGTCATCTGACAATTAATCCGACTCCGACTTTTATTTCTCTACACATATATGACGCTACAAAATAGTTATCAATTTATCATTAGAGATAGCAATCACTCCGCTCCGACTCCGATTGCCTCCACTTAAATCCGAGGGAAAAAAATACGCTCCGACTCCGCCACGGAAAAATCCGCCCCGACTCCATTTAAGTAATCCGACTACAATCGGAGCCGGAGTTGAATCCTATACAATCCGATCCGACCCGACCCGACCTGTTGTCATCCCTAGATGAAGGACTTCCAGGTTTATCACTGTTGCATATGACAATAACATTTTAAAATAATATGTTAGAAGTTTGGGAATTTAAAAGTAATGAGATAATAAAGTTTTATACTTATTTACGAAAATGCCATTTAATTTTCTATATATTATCGGATAGGAGTAAATGAGAGAATAGATAAAAATATAAAATATTGCAGTAACTTTTGGCCATTTTGGTAAGAGGCTCATTATTTGATCTGGTCTTCTTCTTTGTTGCTTCCTCTGTAACTTCTGAATGAGCTCCAATCTCCGCTACAATCAGTCACCACACTTCAAGTAATCAATCTCTCAAATCAAAACGTCCAAATTCTCACTTCTAAATTAGATCTACTCTCTCCTTCAAATCACCGTTAATTTTTTCGACGGTAATTTTGAATATTCTAATTTTGCTCATTTTTTTTGACGCTTTTTTAATTCTTCAAATTGATGATAAAATTTCAGTTAATTTGAGCTCAAAAATGGAGTGGGCTACTATACAACATCTAGATCTTCGCCACGTAGGCAGAGAAGCGAAGCCATTGCAGGCCCATGCCGCCGCATTTCATCCTAATCAAGCCCTAATTGCCGCGGCTGTCGGAAAATACATAATTGGTAGTTTAATTTTGCCTTTTGTTTTATTTGATTTGATGAATTTGTTGTTGTTAGTTTTTGTGATGTGTTTGTTTGCGTAATTCGATGACGAATTCATGGTTGCCAATTTTGTAGAATTTGATGCACTTACTGGGAGTAAGATCTCCACCATTGACATTGGTTCGCCTGCGGTTCGGATGGCGTATAGTCCGACTAGTGGCCATGTTGTGATTGCTATACTTGAGGTAATTTTTCTGCTCCTTTGTAATGATTTTCTGTAACCTTGTTATACAAATGTGTATTGCCCCGGAGTATATAGACCGCTGATTTGATCTAGTTAGTGTATGGTGGTTCGTTGGCGGTTGTGCATTGGCATATGTTTCTGCTGAAACATTTTATTGTATTCATGTTGTTTAAAAGTCAAGCTATTTTCTAAGATATGCTTTTGTGTGGATTTTGGTAATGGCTGGGGGTAGTGGAGGTTGAGTTTGTTATTAGCTGCCGAACGAAATAGGGCTGCATACCTGTATTTCAATTCATGAAAATGGTTGAATTTTCTATAAATAATACTATTATAACGCCCTATGGAAAAATTGTTCTTTGGAAGAGAGGAAATGGTGTTTTTGAGTTCCTACAGTATGCTTAGACTTTTGAATTGGGACGGTTAATTTTGCTTCTCAACTCAACAAGTTCAGGTCACTCTTGATAGTTGATATTCTGATAGATTTTTGCGTAAAGTATTTCTTTAGGAGTAATGCACTCTTGATTGTTCATCTAGTCTTTAGAACTATACAGGGACAGATAGTAGCCATAGTAGATCTTTTTTATTTTTTAGTTCTAACTGCTGTATCAGTTGTATAGCTTTTTGCCTTTTACAACCCCATTATATATTTTCATGTTTAGTACCATCAAACAAGATTATTTCTGAAATTGAAGGCTTTTTTCCAATTTCTTTTCAAACACTTTGGCACCCTCTAAGGGCCTGTTTGGCATGCCCAAATTTCAGATTAGGAGAGGGAATTGTAAACGATTGCCCTTACCTTTTGTTTGTTATTGTGTTTAGGAAATATAAATAATTTATTAAGGGAAATAGATTCCTTTACTTTGTTACTTCTCTAAAACTTGTGGAATCAAAATACATTCCTCAGCAAAATACTCTCTTCCTCTTTCCTCCCCTGCTTTCTAACCCTTTCTTTCTCTTCAAACAACCATAAAAAGTTTCAAGCAAAATGATTTTGTCAAAAAAATCTTCCTTAATTTCAATTTCCTTTATACTTTATATATATATATATATAGTTTTTATTATCATTCACATATATTGGGAGTTGGTTCTATGATGTGTTGATCATTGAATTAAAAATTTCGGTAAATTTTGTCACAAAATCAAATAATTTGTGATATTATGATTGTGGTTGTTTTATCCGATAATTTTCTGGTTTTTGCTGAATTATATTTGATATGAAATTATATCAATATTGACATTCTGAGCTACTGCATTATGCAATTCTTGTTTTGGAATTAATGGGAATTAGACTATAGAATTGGAATGGTTGTAATCGTTTACGAGTCAATCCATTAATGATATCAAACAACTAGTAAGGGTAACACTATATATTTCCCTTTCCCCCCTTTATTTGTTTCCAATCCGTTACCTTTGCTAACTTCACACTAAACACCCCTTAAAGGTGCTCAATAACTTCAATTCAACACAATGTTGTGGGCCTAGCCTTCTAAGCATGTTGTTTTAACATGTCACTTTGGTTGATGTGTGCGGTGTGCTTGTTTTTCGGTGATCAAGCCTTAAAATGAAATGAGCAAGTTCATGCTATGGAGTTCAATTTATAATTTCAAAAGTTCACATTAAATAGTGAATTAGTGAGTCATCAATCATCATTGCCTTGACCATGGAAACATATGGGGTCATGAATTGTTAGTCCACTAGAAGAAGATCACAAAGGAACTCTTGCAAATCATTAAGAGGCCATTTCGTTGGTGAAGGGGAAAGGGAATGGGTTTAAAAAATGCAATGGAAAGGAATAGAAAGCTAATACCTTGTATTAACATAGTTGTTTATTTAATCAAGTAAGGGAATCAATCACCACCCCCACAACCACCATACAACCACCTCCTCTTTCTATTTTCTTCTTTCTCCAGCCACTATAATGATCACTATAAAGACCACTATTGCCCAATCTTCAGCCGCCGCCCCTTTCCCCACCGTTATCGCTCCTTCCCCCACCGTTACCGCCTCTTTATGTATTATAAAACTTAAATTTCTTTAATTTTCTAGTGTTTCAAGGATTCTTGGGAGGGGCACAAGGTTTTCCGGGCTGGTGAAGGGGTTGGTCAGGTTTTTGAGAGGGAGGGGGAGGCGTTTTAGATTTTCTCAAAGGGAAGGGGATGTCTTTTAAGGTTTATCGAAGTGAGAATGAGTGGTTTTTGGTGGCTAGGGAAAGGTGTTTTAGGGTTATTCGTCGTTTTAAGGGTAGTTTCTGTGGTGGGGGAGGGGCGGCGGGTGATTCCGGCAAGAATGGGGGTTTTTCTTTGGGAGGAAGAGCGGTTTTGCGTGTTTTTGGTACCTAGGAAAACGAGAGAGATGGCTAGGGTACTGTGGTCGAAGAGGCGACTGGATTTCGCGACACCGGCGAGGGGAGGTGTGTGGTTGCGGTTGGGTGGTTTGTGTGGTGGTTGGGCGGTTGTCCGGTGATTGGGGAAAGGGAATAGAAAAAAATAAGGGGGGGGGGGAGGATGGTGAAGTTTTACAATGTAGGAATGGTGAAGGGAATGGGGATGGTAAAAGTGGCTTAGCAAACACTGTCAAAGGGAATGGGGGCTGTTGATCCAATTCCCTTTGATTAATACCCCCAACCAAACGACCTCTAAGTATTTGGGTTGGTATGTTTTTGTGGTACATCTTTTCGGAGAAATGTTTTGGTGAGAACTTCCATGTGTAATTAATTCTTCACATGCGAGAATTTATTTGCGGTATTTGGAGTATAGATTGTATTGGTGTCTTTGAATAATGTATTTTTGTTAAAGTTAGTGTAGAAAATTAAATATCTTTTGGTGGAATCTCAAATTTTAGGGCCTTGCTAAGTGTAAACTGTTCTTTTTTCGGAGAATGTTCATAGGTCCAGGAGCTCCTAACATCTGCAAAAACAAGTGGAACTGTTTGTCAGTTTGTTTAAATTTCATTAAAGAGAATATCCCGATGTAACCTTGTGCAAAATGTCCATGCTCAATGGAAGGAGTTGTTTAGTGGAAAGCTAATGGGTGTATCCAGGGGTCATATTGTATAATTTAAGTGATGTTATGGAGGAGATAGATCTCTTGGGGAATCTGGTAAGTATTTTCCATGTGATTGTTTGAACTTTGACGTCTAATGTTACGGTTGGTATTCTGAGGTACTCATGACATGAAAATTTATATTAGAGTGGAATCACAAGTCATGCACAAGAGTAGGTTCAAAGATTAAACAAATGTTGGCCGTTTGAACTTTGTAGTCTAATGTTAAGGTAATCATTATATAAATATTTGTGTTAGAGTGTAATTGCAACTTTGCAAGTCATGCGTAAGAGTAGTCGCAAAGATTAAAAAGTGCTGGTCGTTGGTTGGCATGCCAATCTTAAACCATAGGTACCTTGCTTCTTACATGTTCTAACCACATGTTAATTGTTCGACTGGATTGGTAATTCGAGGAGGTTTTAGCTTCTTAGTATAAGATCTCGAAAACCTTGACAATAAGATCCCGAAATTGAGCATTGATCAAGCATTGGTACCCTTTCTTTTTCATCCTTTGCTTCTGAAATCATAAATGGATAGAGACCACGTTTAGATGATTGATGAATGGGCCTTTTTGAGAAAAGTTATCGAATTTAGAGAAGTCAAGAAAACAAATATAGGACAAGTCGTCACATAAAACACTTATAGAAATGGCAAATCTTCAGCACTTGCTAAAGAAGGCCTTATTAAGGCTACAGCTCACACTTGATATAACATTTTTAGGTTGGAAATTTAATATATAATCCCACCTTTAAGTGGTATTCTAATATTTCTCATTGTGGACCCTGCTTGTACCTATACTTTCCTACTGTGGACCATTACAGGAAATCTGCTAAACAGGTTAAATTAGAGTTCATTCTGACTTTCAACTGTTCTTTCCTTCGTTCAACTCATCCGTTTTTTTCTTTGTTTC
Organism: Suaeda aralocaspica; assembly: GCA_016808085.1. Classification (NCBI taxonomy): domain Eukaryota; kingdom Viridiplantae; phylum Streptophyta; class Magnoliopsida; order Caryophyllales; family Amaranthaceae; genus Suaeda; species Suaeda aralocaspica. The sequence goes on from PYUH01000185.1 coordinate 2,476,687, forward strand.
GAAAATTTATACACCCCCAAAAGAAAAATTATTGACTAACTCTAAAACCCCACAAAAATCAATCCTTTATCAATCTTATTCTCCTTATAATTAAGGTCATATATATCCCAGTAACTCAACCCAGTTCCTCCCTCACCATCACAAAACCCCGTTCAAATCCCTCTTCTATCTTCCTCATCCTTCTTATCATCAATTATTGGCAGAAGTCGAAAGAATCAGATAGGTTAATCTTCGTACTTTCACTTAAAGGCGATTATCGAATGCATCTTTGTTGATTTTTAAGATGGAAAACCAAAGTTTGGTTGAAATATGGTTCTAGATTCTTGATTGATGTTTGAAATGTGGGTCTTAATTGGATTTATATGAGCTTGATTTGTGAGTTCATGATGTGAGGGTGATGATGGTTTACGTAATTGATTTTTATTCTTTTGTATCAATTTAGCGTTGGTTAAATTAGTTCTAGTTTGCCCTTTCTTAATCAGATTTTGTGAGTTTGGTTTGATTTCCTAGGTAAATGGTTTGATTTGTTGGATATGAGAGGTTGATAATGGTGGTTTAATTTGGCAATGGTGAAAATAAAGGGAAAATGAAGGTATAAAGAAGAAATACAAAGTAGTAAAGATAAAAATGATGATGTTAGGTGAGGTGCAAAGGTGTTGAAATACAATTCAACAAGTCAAACAAGAAAATTGGAAAGCAACCGGATATTAGTGAGGCTTACCAGGTTTTGTAGGTAAATGTTAGTTTGGGTCCAAAATTAGAAAATTAAGGTCAACGTTGGGTCCAAAATTGAAAAGGTGAAAGGTGGGATTTAAATTAGAATATCAACTAAAGGTGGGATTATATATATTAAATTTTCCTTTTAGGCTCTGTTTGTTTTGATGGAAAAATTTTTCTTGGAAAATGATTTTCTTAGAAAATTATTTTCAATGGAAAATAAAATTGTAAAAGAAGTTTTCCTTTGTTTGTTTTGGTGGAAGAAAACTCATAGAGAAAGAGGAAATTGAAAGGAGAAGGGGAAAAAAGGTGTAAGGAGAGGAATGGAAAAGTAAGGAATAGGAAGGAAAATGTGGCATACCTTGTTTACAAAAGGAAAACGTTTTTTTTTAAAAAGAGGAGTGTTCCATCTTTGTGAAAATTGATTTCCACTCCTTACCAAAACAAACAAAGGAAAATGGGGAAATGATTGAAAATCATTTTCAGGGAAAGTGTTCTCCCCCAAAACAAACGGAGCCTTAGGTTGTGTGATTCTCAATTCTATTCTTCTTTAAAATAATTGGAATATTGGTTATCATGAACTTATCAAGTTAATAAATTGTTTCCAACAAGATTTTCCTACTTTATTAAACTTCACATAACCTAGTTGCTGATACTTGACTCTCGAGAGGGCTACTACTCTACTAGCTGATGGTTTGCACAATTCATCTCCCTTATATTTTTCTATGATCATCAAGCATTAAATCCCTAATTTATGTTTAATGTTCATTAGCCTCAAAGGAGCTAAGGTCATTGTCTTAATTGCCAATCATTTATCATTATTGCTTTTTACGAAATCAATTACCGTGATTCTTTTTTTTCATTACAATAGAATTTATCCACCTAAAATTAGGATATAAACGTTTTTCTGTAAATATGTGGTGCATTGATGCTTACTTTTGATCCTTGAGACAATTAATCACATATCAATTTTCAACTAACCCATTCCCAAACCTATTAGCCTCTTGTACTGTAAAAAAAATCAGCATAAGGCTATGAGTTAGTTTCTGAGACTTCAAGGGTGGAAAAGATGATTATGGTCAGATTTACCACTATATTGATAGTGGTTCCATTAGCAAACCTGTTTATACCCAAAACTCTTGCAACCTAACCTATATTCTTGTATCGGATTACACTTTCTGCCTTCTTTTACAGTTTTATGTCCTTTAAAAGTCTGAAGATTGACAAATATTTTGGGTCAACTAATTTAAGATTAGTAAACTATGAATGTTTTGAGTAATCACATCTTGGTTAGTTTCTCTATAACTTTCCAGGCTCCACTGTTGGGAAAGGTTTATGCATACATTTTGGTATGTTTATTGCTAATACTAAACTTATTCTAACTCTTAAGTGTTGGATGCAAGGCTGATTTCTAAGCTGTAGGAGAAAGGACCTAAACTTTCATGTTTAGTGGAAGCATAAAAAGCCTTCCAATTTTTATATAAATTTGAAATGATTGGGGTTCTGTGAGTTGTAGCTGTCAACATTTTCATAGGGAGTCATTGTAACACTCATCAACCTAGATATGATTTTCGCCATTATTGCTTTTGAGTGGGGATTGCTTGAAAGTTTGACAGAGTCACAGAGCTGGGCGTTGAGCTATGAAATTTGCAATCTTGTGTAGATAGTATACATTCCGGTTGAAGTGGGTGTTGTTGCTGTTAAAAAAGAGGATGCTGGTTGTTTGCTTGAGAGAGAAACAAGCTAGGGAACTTCTGATTATTTTTCCCCAATCCATTTGATTTAATGGCTCAGCTGTGCTGGCTCATTGGGTCAGCGGGTAGAATTTTTGACATCAACTATTTTATAAAATTCATTTCATGTCATATTAATGTGTCATGTGCAGTCACTTGAGTTAGTCTGGATATGAATTAGGGTTTGCCTTTTGGACTTTTTCTGTTCCTACTAGTCATATATACTTTGTGCTTTACTTCTGGTTATTTTCTGCATTTTGCTTAAGTTGATATACAATTTTGTACTAATAATTAACGATAAATCTGGTTTCATGAATGTGTAAGTGGTGGAAAGTTTAGGGTGTCCTTTTGAAATTATGCAGAGGGTATTTTATTCACTTATTAGTGGGCTTTGGTTTGTTAATACAAAGGATTCAAGGAATCGGTGCATGTCAAAATTGCATTTTTTTTCCAAGGTTATGTGCAATATCGTACTAATAATTAACGATAAATCTGGTTTTCATGAATGCGTAAGCAGTGGAAACTTTAGGGTGTCCTTTTGGAATTATACAGAGGGTGTTTTATTCACTTATCAGTGGCTTTGGTTTGTTAATACAAAGGGTTCAGGGAATTGGGGCATGTTATTTAATTGTTGTTCATGTTTTTATTCTAGAATAGCTGTTGTAAATTGGTGCAAAACTCACTCTGGTATAATTTTTCTCTCATTGTTCCTTCTGGGTTTGAAAGAATCTCTCTCCCCTCTCCTAGTCTCCTGTGTTCTACCATTGTATTTGATGATGCCTTTTGCTAGCAAGGTGTTTAGTATCAAACTGCAATTTCTAAGATCATTTTAGTTTTCTCCATCTGTCTACTGTTAAATTATTTTTTGAAGAGACTTCAAATGTTGGAGTGTATTTCTTTACAGGATTGCACCATCCGCTCTTGTGATTTTGATGCAGAGCAAACTTGTGTTCTTCACTCACCTGAGAGGAAAATGGACCGAATCTCGTCTGATGCTGAAGTTCACATGGCCTTGACTCCTCTTCAGCCTGTTGTATTTTTTGGTTTTCACAAGAGGATGAGTGTAACAGGTTTGTGAAGTTCTTTAGTAAATATATAGAGGATCACAAATAATATTTTTGAGGTGCTTGAGCTTAGCATGTTGGGCTGCATCAGTTTTGCTGTTATAATGGATGTTGACTTGTTAGGTTGAGTGTCTTTTAAAAGGTATTGCAACATTCTATGTATTAAAGTGTGGTGGCCCTGGTGGAGTGTTTGGACAGTGCGTTTGCTTGACGGAGTACAAATATTTTTTTCTGCTTTTTTTGTTATTTTTTTGGGCTTCATTGTACTTGTTGCATAGTTAGTTAGGAAGAAAAGTTGGCAAAAGTAATACCAAAACTTAACCTTAATTTGACCTCATGAATTGCAACAAATATATCAAATTCTCACGGTATTTCTAAATTAGGTGTTTCATGTCTAAGTGGGCAAGGATGGTCAGACTTTTTACTTAGTTTGGAACTATATAAATATTCAGATGTCCATTTCTGATATGATGAGCATGCTAGCTTCAATTGCAATTAGAGATACACACACGTTGACACATCGGGAGATTCACTTTAATATATGGGTTGGAATAGGGAAAGTCTTTACCCAATGCTCTAATTATTCAAGATTTTTTGTTTATCATGAGCATTGCCACCTGTCTGTCCTCATTAAAAGTTGGCAATTTAGGAATATAAAACTGTCTTTTTAATTCCACTACAGTTGTTTATCTATTCTACTACCATTACATCTGCTAGTAGAACTACTAAAGTTACTGCTGCTCTTATTTTCCTTTTTTACTGTATTTGGTTTTGGTGTGGATGTGTGTGGGGAGAGGGGGGGGGGGGGCCTTCCCCCCCGTTCCCACCCCACCCTAACCCGCCTCTTTTAGTATTAAAACTTAAATTTCTTTAATTTTCTAGTGTTGTTCAAGGATTCTTGGGGGAGGGGCCACAGGTTTTTCCGGCTGGTGAGGGGTGGTGTCAGTTTTTGAGAGGAGGGGGAGGCGTTTTAGTTATTTCTCAAAGGGGGGATGTCTTTAAGGTTAATCGAAGGGAGAAAAGTGGTTTTTTTGGTGGGAGGGAAAGGTGTTTTAGGGTTATTTCGTCGTTTAAGGGTAGTTTCTGTGGTGGGGGAGGGGCGGCGGGTGATTTCCGCAAGATGGGGGTTTTTCTTTGGGAGGAAGAGCGGTTTTGCGTGTTTTTGGTACCTAGGAAAACGAGAGAGCATGGCTATGGGTACGTGGTCAAGAGGCGACTGGATTTCGCGACACCGGCGAGGGGAGGTGTGTGGTTGCGGTTGGGTGGTTTGTGTGGTGGTTTGGCGGTTTGTCCGGTGATTGGGGAAAGGGAATAGAAAAAATAAGGGGGGGGGGAGGATGGTGAGATTTTACAAGTAGGAATGGTAAGGGAATGGGGATGGTAAAAGTGGCTTAGCAAACACTGTCAAAGGAATGGGGGCTGTTGATCCAATTCCCTTGATTAATACCCCCAACCAAACGACCTCTAAGTATTTGGGTTGGTTGTTTTTGTGGTACATCTTTTCGAGAAATGTTTTGGTGAGAACTTCCATGTGTAATTAATCTCTTCACATGCGAGAATTTTATTTGCGGTATTTGGAGTAATTTGGTATTATGGTGTCTTTAATAAATTGTATTTTTGTTAAAGTTAGTGTAGAAAATTAATATCTTTTGGTGGAATCTCAATTTTAGGGGCCTTGCTAATGTAAACTGTTCTTTTTTTCGGAGAATGTTTCATAGGTCCAGGAGCTCCAACACATCTGCAAAAACAGTGGAACATGTTTGTTCAGTTTGTTTAAATTTCATTAAAGAGAATATCCCTATGTAACCTTGTTCAAAATGCCCATGCTCAAGGAAGGATGTGTTTAGTGGAAGCTATGGGTGTATCCAGGGGTCATATTGTATAATTTAATGATGTTATGGAGGAGATAGATCATCTTGGGGAATCTGGTAAGTATTTTCCATGTGATTGTTTGAACTTTGACGTCTAATGTTACGGTTGGTATCTGCGAGTCTCATGACATGAAATTTATATTAGAGTGGAATCACATATCCATGCACAGGTATGGTTTCAAAGTTAACAAATGTTGGCCTTTGAACTTTGGTAGTCTAATTTATGGTTAATCATTATATAAATATTTGTAGAGTGTAATTGCAACTTTGCAAGTCATGCTTAAGAGTAGTCGCAAAGATTTAAAAAGTGCTGCGTTTGGTTGTTGCATTGCCATCTTAAACCTAGGTACTTGCTTCTTACATGTCTAACCACACTGTTCTTGTTCGACTGGATTGTTAATCGGAGGTTTTAGCCCTTGATAAGATCTCGAAAACCTTGACAATAAGATCCCGAATTGAGCATTGATCAAGCATTGGTACCCTGTCTTTTTCATCCTTTGCTTCTGAAATCATAATGGATAGAGGACCCCGTTAGATGATTGGATGAATGGGCCTTTTTGAAAAGTTATCGAATTTTAGAGAAGTCAGAAACAAATATAGACCAGTCGTCACATAAACACTTATATAAATGGCAAATCTCAGCACTTGCTAAAGAAGGCCTTATTAAGGCTACAGCTCACACTTGATATAACATTTTAGGTGGAAATTTTAATATATAATCCCACCTTAAGTGGTATTCTAATATTCTCATTGTGGACCCTGCTTGTACCTATACTTTCCTCGTGGACCATTACAGGAAATCTGCTAAACAGGTTAAATTAGAGTTCATTCTGACTTTCAACTGTTCTTTCCTTCGTTCACCTCATCCGTTTTTTCTTTGTTTCGAAAATTTATACACCCCCAAAAAAGAAATTATTGACTACTCTAAAACCCCCACAAAATCAATCCTTTATCAATCTTATTCTCCTTATAATTAAGGTCATATATATCCCAGTAACTCAACCCAGTTCCTCCCTCACCATCACAAACCCCCGTTCAAATCCCTCTTCTATCTCCTCATCCTTCTTATCATCAATTATTGGCAGAAGTCGAAAGAATCAGATAGTAATCTTCGTACTTTCACTTAAAGCGATTTCAACATCTCTCTTTGTTGATTTTTAAGATGGAAAACCAAAGTTTGGTTGAAATATGGTTTCTAGATTCTTGATTGATGTTTTAAATGTGGGTCTTAATTTGTATTTATATGAAGCTTGATTTGTTGGTTCATGATGTGAGGGGTGATGATGGTTTACGTATTGATTTTTAATTCTTTGTATCAATTTAGCGTTGGTTAAAATTAGTTCTAGTTTGGCCCTTTCTTAATCAGATTTTGTGAGTTTGGTTTGATTTTCCTAGGTAAATGGTTTGATTTTTGGATATGAGAGGTTTGATAATGGTGTTTAATTTGGCAATGGTGAATAAAGGGAAAAATAGGTATCAAGAAGAAATACAAAGTAGTAAAGAAAAAATGATGATGTTAGGTGAGGTGCAAAGGTGTTGAAATACATTCAACAAGTCAAACAAAGAAATTGGAAGCAACCGGATATTAGTGAGGCTTACCAGGTTTTGAGGTAAATGTTAGTTTGGGTCAAAATTAGAAAATTAAGTCAACGTTGGGTCCAAAATTGAAAAGGTGAAAGGTGGGGATTTAAAATTAGAATATCAACTAAAGTGGGATTATATATATTAATTTCCTTTTAGGCTCTTTTTGTTTGATGGAAAAATTTTTCTTGAAAATGATTTTCTTAGAAAATTATTTTCAATGGAAAATAAAATTGTAAAAGAAGTTTTCCTTGTTTTTTTTTGGTGGAAGAAAACTCATAGAGAAGAGGAAATTGAAAGGAGAAGGGGAAAAAGGTGTAAGGAGAGATGGAAAAGTAGGAATAGGCAGGAAAATGTGGCATACCTTTGTTTACAAAAGGAAAACGTTTTTTTTTAAAAAGAGGAGTGTTCCATCTTTGTGAAAATTGATTTCCACTCCTACCAAAACAAACAAAGGAAAATGGGGAAAGTATTAAAATCATTTTCAGGGAAGTGTTCTCCCCCAAAACAAACGGAGCCTTAGGTTTGTGTGATTCTCAATTCTATTTCTTCTTTAAATATTGGAATTTGGTTATCATAAACTTATCAGTTAATAATTGTTTCCAACAAGATTTTCCTACTTTATTAAACTTCACATAACCTAGTTGCCTGATACTTGACTCTCGAGAGGGCTACTACTCTACTAGCTGATGGTTTGCACATTCATCTCCCTTATATTTTTTCTATGATCATCAAGCATTAAATCCCTAATTTAGTTTTAATGTTCATTAGCCTCAAAGGAGCTAATGTCATTGTCTTAATTGCCAATCATTTATCATTATTGCTTTTACGAAATCAATTCACCGTGATTCTTTTTTTCATACAATAGAATTTATCCACAAAATTAGGATTAAACGTTTTTCGTAAATATGTGGTGCATGATGCTTACTTTTGATCCTTGAGACAATTAATCACTATCAATTTTCAACTAACCCCATTCCCAAACCCTATTAGCCTCTTGTACTGTAAAAAAATCAGCATAAGGCTATGAGTAGTTTCTGAACTTCAAGGTGGAAAAGATGATTATGGTCAGATTTACCACTATATTGATAGTGGTTCCATTAGCAAACCTGTTTATAACCCAAAACTCTTGCAACCTAACCTATATTCTTGTATCGGATTACACTTTCTGCCTTCTTTTACTTTTATGTCCTTTAAAGTCTGAAGATTGACAATATTTTGGTCAACTAATTTAAGATTAGTAAACTATGAATGTTTTGAGTAATCACATCTTGGTTAGTTTCTCTATAACTTTCCAGGCTCCACTGTTGGAAAGGTATGCATACATTTTGGTATGTTTATTGCTAATACTAACTTTTCTAACTCTTAATGTTGGATGCAAGGCTGATTTCAAGCTGTAGGAGAAAGGACCTAAACTTTCATGTTTAGTGGAAGCATAAAAAGCCTTCCAATTTATATATAATTTGAAAGGATTGGGGTTCTGTGAGTTGTAGCTGTCAACATTTTCATAGGGAGGTCATTGTAACACTCATCAACCTAGATATGATTTTCGCCATTATTGCTTTGAGTGGGGATGCTTGAAGTTTGACAGAGTCCAGGCTGGGCGTTGAGCTATGAATTGGCAATCTTGTGTAGATAGTAACATTCCGGTTGAAGTGGGTGTTGTGCTGTTAAAAAGAGGATGCTGTTGTTGCTTGAGAGAGAAACAAGCTAGGGAACTTCTGATTATTTTCCCCCCAACCTTGATTTAATGGCTCAGCTGTGGCTGGCTCATTGGGTCAGCGGTAGAATTTTTGACATCAACTATTTATAAAATTCATTTCCATGTCATATTAATGTGTCATGTGCAGTCACTTGAGTTAGTCTGGATATGAATTAGGGTTTGCTTTTGGACTTTTTCTGTTCCTACTAGTCTATATACTTTGTGCTTTACTTCTGGTTATTTTCTGCATTTTGCTTGTTGATATACAATTTGTACTAATAATAACGATAAATCTGGTTTCATGAATGTGTAAGTGGTGGAAAGTTTAGGGTTGTCCTTTGAAATTATGCAGAGGGTATTTTCTTCATATAGTGGGCTTTGGTTTTTGTTAATACAAAGGATTCAAGGAATCGGTGCATGTCAAAATTGTCTTTTTTTTCCAGGTTATGTGCAATATCGTACTAATAATTAACGATAATCTGGTTTTTCATGAATGCGTAAGCAGTGGAAACTTTAGGGGTTCCTTTTGGAATTATACAGAGGGTGTTTTATTCACTTATCAGTGGCTTTGGTTTGTTAATACAAAGGTTCAGGGAATTGGGGCATGTTATTTAATTGTTGTTCATGTTTTTATTCTAGAATAGCTGTTGTAAATTGGTGCAAAAACTCACTCTGGTATAATTTTTCTCTCATTGTTCCTTCTGGTTTGAAAGAATCTCTCTCCCCCTCCTAGTCCTCCTGTGGTTCTACCATTGTTTTGATGATGCCTTTTGCTAGCAAGTTTTTAGTATCAAACTGCAATTTCTAAGATCATTTTGAGTTTTCTCCATCTGTCACTGTTAAATTATTTTTTGAAGAGACTTCACATGTTGGAGTGTATTTCTTTACAGGATTGCACCATCCGCTCTTGGTGATTTTGATGCAGAGCAAACTTGTGTTCTTCACTCACCTGAGAGAAAATGGACCGAATCTCGTCTGAGCTGAAGTTCACATGCCTTGACTCCTCTTCAGCCTGTTGTATTTTTTGGTTTTCACCGAGGATGATGTAACAGGTTTTGTGAAGTTCTTTAGTAAATATATAGAGGATCACAAATAATATTTTTGAGGTGCTTGAGCTTAGCAGTTGGGCTGCATCAGTTTTGCTGTTATAATGGATGTTACTTGTTAGGTTGATTGTCTTTTAAAAGGTTTGCAACATCTATGTATTAAAGTGTGGTGGCCCTGGTGGAGTGTTTGGACAGTGCGTTTGCTTGACGGATACAAATATTTTTTTCTCTGCTTTTTTTGTTATTTTTTGGGCTTCATTGTACGTGTTGCATAGTTAGTTAGGAGAAAAGTTGGCAAAAGTAATACCAAAACTTAACCTTATTTGACCTCATGAATTGCAACAAATATATCAAATTCTCACGGTATTTCTAATTAGGTGTTTCATTCTAAGTGGGCAAGGATGGTCAGACTTTTTACTTGTTTTGGAACTATATAAATATTCAGATGTCCATTTTCGATATGATGACCATGGCTAGCCTTCAATTGCAATTAGAGATACACACACGTTGACACATCGGAATCACTTTAATATATGGGTTTGGAATAGGGAAAGTCATTTTACCAATGCTCTAATTATTCAAGATTTTTTTGTTTTCATGAGCATTGCCACCTGTCTGTCCTCATTAAAGTTGGCAATTTATGAATATAAAACTGTCCTTTTAATTCCACTACAGTTGTTTACTATTCTACTACCATTACATCTGCTAGTAGAACTACTAAAGTTACTGCTGCTCTATTTCCTTTTTACTGTATTTGGTTTTGGTGTGTGATGATGTGTGTGGAGA
>PYUH01000185.1:2489494-2532069 GCA_016808085.1 Suaeda aralocaspica
GTGTTAATGAATTTTGGTTCGGGATTTGATTAACCTTTAGGGTTGAACTAGTAACTGTTTGCCCACATTTAAAAAGACAAAAAAAACGACCCTCATTTTTAAATGGGGGGTGATTTTGTTCGGTAGATTCAATATTAGATCTATTCTGTTTAACTTTAACTATTTCATAGGTAATAAATATATTAATTTGTATATTCTTATTTTAACAGAAATGAGTTAAATAACGTAATCTTTCATAAGGTCATATTTTTTCCTTTTCCAATGATTTCTATGAATAATATTGTGCATATATTTAGTTATATTTCATAAAGACATTAAGATTGATTTTATGTCATTGAGCTCGAACGATATTTTCATGAAGAATAAAGATTGGTTATATTTTCATCGATTGTATTAATCATTACTATATAAGGAGTCAATTTTTTGTGTAATTTTAATTATTTTTTATATCTTTTGCAAACTACAAGCAATTAAATTAATTTTTCCCCTTAATGTATTATAATATTTTTAGAAATGTGGTTTGGTAATTTTGTTCAAATTTAATACTATTCGCACACGGGAAACCATATTTTATTTTGTATATTCCTTTATATTTTTAAAATAATAATGACCTATTTTATTATACGAAATAATTTCATGAATTTTTTCTACTTATATTGGATATTTGTACGAAATATTGATTTTTTATAATTAACATATTTTCTCAAACTATTAATCTATATAATTTTATGTATTTTTCTTTATGCTAATTTAATATTAGATTGATTTATTTTTTGATTGTTAATTTATTTTGGTCATCTTGTTGTAATTTAAAAAACAACCAAGTGTTTCATGATTCGCTATTTTATTTTTTTTTTTTTATTGGTATGATATTTTAGATTTTATAGTAAAGCAGTTTTCTCTCTCACATTTTGTGTAAATTTACTAATTATATGTACAGATCTAAATAACTATTTATTACCATTATATGTGATTCAGAGTTTCAGTTATTTTATTCATATGTAGGGTTTCAATATTAAAGTACTATTATACACGGTCAAAATATCTTTAATTTTGTATATATTCATGTTTAATTTTGTATTGCAAAAATTATAAGAAGTTGATATTTTAATAGGAAACACCGATACGAATCACAACCAAGACCCTATAGAATTGTTTTACTTATGAAAAGTGTGATAGTGAATAATGTTCAATATGTCAAATCTAGATACACTGAATGGAGAGTGTAATACAATAAAAAATTTTGCTATAACTATTAGCTATACAATTATTTATTATTAATTAACCCGCTTTATGTCTGAATTTAATATTTTTACATTTAAGCGGTGACATCGCACGGGGCATTTACTTAGTTATTAGACTGGAGGGCGCAGGTTGATATCATCATTGACCCAGGTCCTAATTTTAAAAATACACTTTGTTTTTACTTTGTGTAAACAAGGTTTAGTTTATTTTCAATATTGGAATTCTCCATATAGTCATTTTCAATAATTTGTTACATAGTGTGTTTGCACATTAAATAAAAGAACTGTCTTAGCATGCCTTTCTTTTGAATATGCGTGGACATAATTGAAAAAATCAATTACAACTTTATATTTTTCTTATATTATATAATCGTGCATCGCAGGGAGAGGCTAATCTAGTTAAGAGTATTACTAATAACATTCTGATGCAAAATTTTCATATTTAAACCAGTTATACCTCGGTTACTTTCTATCTTTACCAATTGATTTCACATTTGTTAAAGAAGCTAGACCATTTTATATATAAATTATCTAAAGTAAAATAGAAAAGTTGATATATAATTTGATCTTACAAGATATGAACTCTGCTATGTTTTTATTGCCTATAAATTATCAACAATGTGTAAAGATAGTATTCCTTTACCATAAAGAAACCTATAAATGATAATTTCTGTATCTCTTTGCCTGAAAACTAGTTAGAATGTATATATATATATACTACTCGTAATTCTTTTACTGCAACAAAGGCGTATTATCTGTGAGATATAAAATATTCCAGTTGCAAGTAAAAGATTACGGGGTAGTATATAATTCTTGACCAGTTTTCATGCATGTACTAACTGAAATAAAGGTACTGTATCGTTCTTTAGTGTTTAAAAGCATGCCGACATGTTCTTGTACTGTTTTGAAATTGTTATATAAGTTCCGGCTGCAATCTTTTTCAAAATTTTGTTTTCCTACGGGAAAAGGTGTTTCCCTTGGCTTTAAACACGGCGTTTCACTGGACTAGTAGTGCAGTGTGTGACTGTTGTGTTCTTCTCACGTTATATGTCATCTTTGGGTTTAACTTTGAGTGGAAGTAACGTCTAAAACTAGATTTATTATTATTGTCATTATTTATTATTATTATGTTTTAAATTATTATTATGTTATTATTGCAATGATTGCATCCGGAATGCATGTGTTGTAGTCCCCGGAAAAGTCCTTTGACAGACCTCTCTGGAAACAAAAACCCAATCCATAAATTGTGGTTGCACTCTTTTTAAGAGCAATGACCATTGTATTGAAAGATGTTTAAATAAGACATGCAGGAGCAGCCCTGCTTTTCGGAACAAGGATCATTAATAATGCTGTCCACTCTCAGAAGAGAGAGGAGTTTTCTTGTGTAATCTTGGTTTAAATAAATAAAATTCCTCAAATATGAAATCTGAATTGCTCATGGATTTGCTTTATATTACGCTAAAAGACTGTCCATCGACAGTGATATTCAGAATCCGTAATCTAATTGGTTGTAAGAACTTTTTTTATCTAAGGGCTATTCATGACTGAACTAAGGGCCTTCTTTTTGGACTTATTTCTATTTCAATTCTATTTTAATAGAATCCAGATTATCAGTTCGAGGAAGAATATCGGACTAACTTGAGCCCTTATCGTAGTCTATGACAAACCTTTTACTCAAGTACCCAGAAATGAGGATGCCACATGGGGTTTGTGCTTGAAACTGCTTTGTCTTATTTGGTTGCATTAGTATTGTGCAATCTGTAGGAAACTCTTGTAGGTTCTGGTCACACAAGATATATGTGCCAGGATTGGGAGGGAGTCAGAACTGTCATCTTTTTTCATGGAATTGCAGAATAGTGTGAAGCAATATTATGTCTTTCATTACTACTTAATCAACTCGGTTTAATCTTTGTGGAACTAGCACTAGAAAAATTGGCTCCTAAATCTATCTTGCTAGTGATTTAGAGTTTAAATCAAATGAAGGTCCGGAATATTCGTTATTGCTTAAATGTTTGTGATTGTGTGCTGTTCTTTAAGTTGCTATTCTTTTGGGGTATCCTTGTCCTGCACATATTCTCTATCTTTTTGACAGCATCGAATCCTCGACAATCCGTTAAAATTCATCCAGCAGTGGTGGAGAGGTTGCTTATCCATTGCCGCGTGTCAGAGCTTGGAAGTTCACACAAAACTAAATATGGCTACGTTACTTTTTGCAGTTGAGTGATTATTCTTTAAAGTTCCTGACCAATCATTATCATAGTAAAGATATGTTTAATGTCTCATCATAGTAAAAAGTTTTTTTGAAACATTTCTATAGTAAAGATATGTTTAATGTCTTTCTATCAGAAATAGGCAACTGCGCGATAATGTAAAAACAAGGCATTCACTAAGATGGACGAAGCAACTTCTCTTGGTGTTCTCCAAAGTGCTAGGGGGATTCTCAGGTAATAGTTGAGGGGATTTCTACCGTAGTTTATATTGTCACTTCCCTATAATGTGCTAATTGAGCGATGCCTACTCTGCACAACTATCATAATGCGCATTTGTAGCATGGGATAAAAATATAGCATAGGAGTGGCTGCCATTTGAGTTTTCATCATTATTAGAGATTCTTTTTACTGAATCCTTCCGAAAATCTCCAAGATTTTGTTTATTCTCTAATGGTAAGTTTGGTTGCCACGGTGATAACAACCACGCCCCGCACCACACATTCTTGTTTTGGTTATAGCTGAATTTCTGCATACCTTCCTCCTCTCTATACAAACCGTTTGCTCCTTTAAAAACCTTTTACCCAAGGACGATTTTGGCAAGTAGAGAATGTGCTATCCTTTAAACATATATATGCCACATACCTATTCTTGTCGCATCTCTAATTTTTAATGAAGTATTTTTTAAAACGCTACAGCAAGCGGACACCATTCTTAACAGTGTACACCGGCACCACACCATGTACTACCCGACGCAATAACTGTAGAGCCAACGACCGCGCACCCCCCACTGGCTGTGTATATATAGGACTATATTTAATATTATGCTTTATAGTATATGTATATAGTACACATAAACAGATCATTATAGAGGTGTTGAGGTGTTGTTTTGATCCTCTTAGATGTACCCTTTCTTGCCTGGAGATAGATTCTACTATAATAGTTTTTCTTTTTTTACGTACCGTATTTAGATACTATTTAAAACTTCTGTTGACAATCACTTATAACTACTTGTTAGTAGTAACTATTGTTTACACCTTAGTGTTTGTTCAATGTTTAAACAAGGTTTGTTTAGTTAATTTTTTAGGCTTGGAAGTAACGTAACTTATTTTATGTGTTGTGTAGTTATCTATTTATACGTGTCTATTATTATTATGATTAGCTGCGTAAAATCAACTTGAACTAAATTGTCATAGCTTGGTTACTATTTAAATAGATGTCCATTGTTTCTTGCGTAACACGTCCATAACACTTTAGAAATAGGTAAGTAAAAAAAAATAACTGATTATGCAGTTTTACACGCGCAGCTGCTGCCAACTGTAGTCTCCTGTTCCTTCATCTTGAAGGTTCTTTATATTTGATACTCTGGCTTCCTACATCAATCACATCACAGCACACACACACATTATATTATTAGTCTAGTTTTAAATCAATGTGTACGTTATTTCGTTCTAATAGAACTGAGTATTTCAGTTAAACACTGATTAAAAAGGTGAGTATCTTTAATCAGTCCCTTTTTCCTATGCATCGGTTTCTACATTGCGACCCCTACCCACCTCTCACCGCCACCTTCCGCACCCAGCAGCCGCCCCCCACACCTTAACGTCGCCACACCCCCCCCCCCCCCCCCCCAACCCCCCACACCCCCCCTTATCATATTTTGGTAAGGGCCTTGTTTACTTCATGTTAAATATCCGGTTTAGGTCTCCTTCAGAGGCACGTCCCCACGTCTGAGAATCTCAAATCTTCTCTTTTATCTCTTGCATATCTCACTGATATCCTTCCAATAAAAAACCTTTATCCAAACCTCGGCGCAGTCACTCCAGTACCGACCTTAAGTTAATACAGGCCTTTCTATTAAGGAACATTTCTATCTTAGTATGATTGATTGTGACACCGTTTTACTTGTGGTGACTTATGATTGTAATTCGTTAGTGTTCACATCATCATTGTTGTAAGGTCTAACTAGTAAATTGTCTTTCTGAGTAATGAAAACTAGATGATTTATGATTTCTTAGACAAGTTTCTATCTGAACTGAAACTGAGAAACGTCAACAACCACACTTCATACACAATTACTAGAGTTCATCATTGTGTGGTTTTGCTTTTTAAGGGACGATCTTTCAATGCTAGGATTATGCTTTTCTGGCAGGTTGACTCTTTTCGCTCTCATAGGCAAATTCAGTAAATAGAATCTATTCAGACGCACACACACATAATATAGATGGGATTTGTTTGGGGTCTCATAGCTGTTTCTATGCATCGCCACGGATGATCACCGTACTGGATTGGTATTGACTGTTGTGTGCCTGCATTTCCTACACTGTTTTGACATTGTTGTAGGACAATAATAAGATTCATTGTGTGTGATTTGTCAGTTGACACATTTTTTTGTCAGTTATAAAGTGCCTTTTCTTATTTGTATCAGATAGCGTCATGTATGTATTTTGGTGATAGGATTCTGGATGTTACGTTTGCCTCTAGTTGGTTTCTCTTATGATGCACCCCACTTTTTTTGGGCTATGTGCTGATGACTGATACGTTATTTGGTAAAATTTTTTGAGTACCTTTTGTGATTCAGGGACCGTACTGATAATATAATTGTATTGTTGTAAGTTGCAGCACCCTAGTATATTGCAGCGAAACAAATATCTGTTGAGGCTTTTTGGGCTCTATGCTGGAGTGCTGGTCACCGCGCCCCACTGCACACCCAGTCTGCAGCAACAATTACGGAAGAGCAGTTATCGAATTAAGGGTTTAGTTAACATTATGTTGTTGTTATCTTCGTCCTTCATTGTCCGAATTTATTTTTATTTATTATTGAATCATTAGCAGCAGTATCCTTGAAGCACTGGTATGTCTTATACATCTTTTGTATATGAGTCTTAAGTACCGAAACAGACTCAAGATATTTGAATATTGCTGTTGGGTGCTTGGGTTAGGTGTACGTGTGGGGCAAGTTCTAATCTTGATGTTCAATCTTCCATACCTTTGAGTTTTGTATGCCGTGATTTTTTTCCCCCCTGTTTTCTGGTTGATGGCAGACGAACTGTGTTTAGTTAATTTCAGCTCACAATTGCGACATTTGCCCGACGGTTTGTCTTTCGACAGTGTCTGTTGTTTTTTGCTTACACTATTATTACTCATAGATGTCGTGGTGTGGTTTCTAATGTAGTACGAATGAGTTTACCAGGGGTGTTGGTGTTGATTATGAGTTGTATGCATTATGACGGACCAAACCAATTTTGGGCTCGTCTGTATTTTAAGTTGCCAACTCGCGCCCTCGTGCAGATGATTGACTAGCCCTTGAAGGATGAGAATATAGTACAAAAATTAAATCACTATATTCATTGCGACACCGTTCTAAGAAAGTAAAAGGTCAGTGTTGCGCCGGTAGCATAACCAACCACTTCCAGAGAATCATCAGGATCAGTCTACCAAGACCTATACAGCTAAGTTGTTAATTGTAATAATTTCAGTTTATGTGAGTTGCTCATTAGGAATATAGGTCGGGCTTGTCTCTAGTCAGTAGAATGATGTGGCGCAACAATGGTTTGCAGACTGGTTTGCGCGCACACCCTCGTTAAAGCCATGCATCTCCCCCCCACCGTTGTTTGTCTTGATAGAGGGATTGCTGCTAGGATGGAGACTTGAGAGGAAATTACCGGTATGGAAAAGAGAGAGCAATGATGGAAGACTGTCTAACGCAAACTTGCCGACAATGAAGGGCCTGCCGCCTGTGGTCACTTGGTGAGTTTGGGTGCGTTTGCAGGAGAGAGTGTTGTTTTAAAACTAGCGCAAGCAATGGCCCCTTAAACCCCTCTAACGAGACCTTTTAAATTCTTCTCTAGATACCCCATTCTAGCCACCCGTAGCTTTTGGGTACTAAGGAGTTGTTGGGGTGTATAATTCACATGTTTCAATTATGTTTTACAACATATAAAGATTCTCAACCTATTTTCCCTTCCTATCAATTGTTAACGCAAACACCACTAATCGAAATGTGTAAAACAAGCTATGGACACTTTTCGTTGGGAACAGTGGCGTTCAATTTTAGCATAATATGAAGTGTTCATCATTAATTGTCATTGATCTAGGGATTCACATTTGCATCATTTTACTAATTGGCTGTATGCACAGCTGTGTCGGTCAGGGTTTCCAGCTTGTGTGATACATATGCCGTGTGCGTGACTATGAGTTTGATGGGTTTTTAAAGTAAGCGAAGAGTTGTTGGTTCCTTGTTAGATTATATTAAATTTTGCTGTTGTTTCAAGCATTTTTTGGATGGTGGCGATGCTCAAATAGTGCTTTCCCATGCGCGTGTGCCTCTCTTATTTCGTATGCGCGCTACATCAGCCGCAACCACAACCCACATGCATGTGATCTTCCTGATTTGTCATTGGTAACTCTTTATGAGTAGCTGAGGAATGCGTCGGCTCTTCTGTTTTTGGTATGTTTGTCGGGATATTTTCGTTTTTATACTTTTTTTTCGTGTTATCTTTGATATTATTTTGCAAATAATGAGCCAGCCATTTCACAGACAGTGGAGCTTAGTTTTTTCTAGTAAGGGCAAAGCGGGTTCTACAAATTGTATTGCGTTCAGACTTGGTCTGTTCTTATGGATACGGTTGTATATCTTAGCGGGCGTTTCCTGTTTTTAATGTTGTGCGTGTTCTTGGGAGTCTGGGATCTAGTATGTTACAAAAAGCTGTACACCTCAGGTATTAAGTCATGCTTTATGTTGTGTAGGCTTTCTCATGTGTATTGTTGTGTGTGCTTTGCATTTTGTGCTGTTTCTTGAGCTGCTGATTTCTTATTGTTCGAGCTCTTTCCCCGCTCCTAGCGGATTTATGTTGTAGAGCATTCAAATGGTAGCATTTTTGTTCTATAAGTTAGCGAACATGGGAATCCTATTTCTGTTCTTTGGGTTGGGAGGGTAATGGGCAAATGTAAGTTGTTATCTACCGGGTTAAAAAGTACCACGACGACCCTTATACTCGATTTGTGCAAATAGTAAAGTTCCCAGCACCGTCAAAGTTGGTGGCAACAGAACAATAGATCATGGGTCCTTATGGAGGTTGTTTTATTCAGCGTGTTTATGTCATATTATTTTGGTAGTTGTATGTTAGGTCTAATGATTTGTCAGTCATTGAATGGATCGCGCTGAATGCGTCACAATCAGGTTTGTCAATTCTCGTTCCGAAAAATGACGTTCCTAAATACTTGTGCATGTGACTACTGTTATATTCTGTCCTGGAATAGTCCAATCTCAAGAACTGAGGAAGTGAATTAAAGGCAGCTACTTTTGAAGAAAAATCCATAAAGAAGATCTTTGTTATTGCGAGGAGATAGTGCCTCCATAATTCACAGGCTAAGTGGTATCCGAGCTGCCATATTTATGTTTTGAATATGAAGTTGAGCGCGATTCTTCTTCATACTACCAGTTAGGTTAGATCAGGGCAATAAGATTGGTGTTGTTTTATCGTTAGCTTAGTGTTCATTGAGTTCTTGTAGTATGTCAAACTTTGTAACTTTGCTCAGACAGATATTGTTCACTTTGATTGTTCTGCCACCTGCCCATGAGAATCCAGATTAGCGCACTGCTGGCACACAAACTTTTGCCAAGCCCCAGCGTCCCACCCCTACATCACCACGGTATCTTGACGCTGAGTAGCCATGCGCCACACTGGCCCACTAGCTATTGGATCAACTAATACGGTCTGAAGGGAGCGACGTTGTTCAATCAAGTGAAGTCGAATTCTTTATGTAAATAGTATCTCTGATTCCTAGGTTACAAACCTCTCCCCTCTACGTTAAAAAGCTACCCTACTTCGCACATACACCCACAATATCACTGCCCGATAAGCCAATGTCAATGCTCATCAGGCATCTAATACGTTGGGAACCTTGACGGCCGAAAATACTCCATAAGAATTTAGTGTTTTGCAAGTATCTATTTGTTACTTACGTTGAGTATCATCCTGCCATGGTGTCTAAGTTTTGTATATTCTTGGGTGCTTGGATCATAAATTCTAGTGACTAACATTGTCGGTAGACTCTTCTATTCTAGCTGGCAACACCTGATGTCCACTGAAACCCCCTCCCCTCTTGCGCTCTGACCTGAACTAAGGTTGTAAGCACCACACCTCTTCTGGGTCACATGTGTTTTCATATTATCTTCTTTTTTTACGGTTAATTACTATCTGTTCTCCAACAACCCAAGACGCCTCCCCTACACACAGTCCGTGACCTGTTTTCGTTGTAACTCTGGGTGGCGGATGACGTCTGACAACCACCTTCTTTAAACCTTCATGGTGAAGTGGCGTTTAACATACCCGGGAATTATACTTTCAAAAACAATTGTGGAGCCTCGGATATTCTTGATGGCGTGTGTCGTTTGAGGTTTCTGGTCGCGGTACACCACACACATAACCGTATTTCTGCTCATTAATCTCCTCTTGTTGTGGTGTAAGTTGTGGTGTTTTCTGTTCGTGTTTTGGTTTGCCATCGTGTGGGTAGGTTAATCTTGAATTTTTATATTTTAGTGTTTTTTTTCTGTATGCCTTTATTGGCGGGTCTGTTAAATCGATATATATCTAATATGAATTCATCTTTGTAAGTAACAGTCCCAGTTTATGCGAAGCTAGGCACATGAAAGTCTCAACTATGCTACCATAAGTCTATTATGAATCCCATTCTGTACCAGCCCCTCGTTTACTTGCGCGTATTACGAATTTTGACTTTTTGTCCTATGGTTTTCACAAGGGGCGAGAAACTTAATAGTCCTCTGACTACTCTTTTATTGCTTAGTAATCTTGAACCATGCTGGTAGTTTTGAGCTATAAATCTTTTTTGGATTGTTTTGTGACTTGGCAAATGGACCCAGTTTGGTTCCCTGCCATTACTGGGTCAAGTAAATTTTTATCTAGATGAATTAACTAACAAAGTGTTTATGTTTGTTACTAAGAATGGCGGAACTTATCGTCGGATTACAACTCAATTTTATTCAACTAATTTATTATACTCATGGTATATTTTCCGTCTTCTTCTTTTTGTGTACGAACACTATAGCACATCATGCTGGTTTCTTTCACTTATTATTTTTGCTTTATGGTTTAGAACTGTATTTGGTTGGATTCTGAACTTATTTGTTATTGAGTCTGAGATTTATTTATTTTTTACTATTGTGAACTGTATTTGCTGAATACTGAATCTGTAGGTTGTTCTCTGAAACTATTAAACTTGATAGGATTGAAATTGATGTTGTTGCTTAAAATGAACTATTTTCCTGCAAATCTGTAACTTTAGTTTTGATGGGATTTGAAAATAAGTAAAATCCCAGGCAACCGAAACACCCGCCCGGCACCGAACGGAACAGGCGCACACTCCCAAGTCCTGTACAACACATATTAAGAGGGGAGTTTGATTGCAATAGCCGTTATATTAGATATCTAGTCTATTGAGGAGTGAATGAGTTGGTTATGGAACGTGGATGTTTTTTGCATTTTTATCATGATGAGACACAAAATACATTAGATCATAGCATATAATTGCTATTGGTTACTAGTTACAGACCAAGTGAAATGTGTAGCAGGGTTGCAATGGCTGATACTACATAAGCACGTAAAACAATTTTGTAGTACTCAACAAACATTAAGTCAAGTTTTAATAACTCCAACAGTTTAAGTAAAGTTCAATCTTTCAGTGGAGCTGCATCATCTTCGCTATTCGCAATCTTTTCTAGCGGTACTTTAGGTTGGAGCATTATCAGAACAGTAGCCACTCGGTCATGAGCTCAAATGCCTATTTGGTGGTTTTCCATTTAAACAAATGTAGTTTTTCAAAATTTTATTGTTTGATAGTAGGATGTCTAGTTCCCTCTTGAGGACAGTGTTTGTTGTCTTCTTTTGCGATTCAGTTCGCTTGAGGACAGTAGGTGGGTGGTGTCTTGTATGTTGATTAGTGGGTATTTGGAGACTATAAGTTTGCCTGATGTCTCATCTTAATGACCCAAACACTTGAAGTCAGCAAATGTGACTTGGAGGATGCCAGACGACTTCAACCTGCGAGGCTTCCGCACTTATACCCCATCATTTGCGACCACCACCCCCCGGCATCTACCTGAACCGACAACCTTAAATATTCACCCACCCTATTTCTGATTTTGTCTATTCTTGAGCCACTTACTAATACTCAGTCGTCTATTAGGCACACCCTCCCTCGCCTTCCAACTATCTCTCGTATCGCTCCCATTTCGGTCGTCGACCCAACTTTGCGGTTCAATATGTCTCTTAAATGTCATTGCTTGCTCAGTGTATAGTACAAATACCATACATAAAAAAGAAAAAATTAAAAAACATTTAAAATCCTTTTGATCTTGATAGATGCCAGTAATAACTGTGCCTGACGGAATTGTCTTTTTAAGATAATTGTCTAATGCAAGATGGTAGAACCAAAACATAAAATCAAGCGTCATAGGGAGTCTCAAAATTATTTTATACTTATATAGCTTTTATCTGCTTAAACATGAAGTTGTTTCAAAAGTCATTTGATTACTCTTTGATGGGGGTGTGGGCTTCTTTTTGCAGGTTCATTGGCAGGAAACTCTTTAGGGGTCATGTTGCTGGGGATAATGACTACTCCAGAGTTTGTATTGCTTCCACCAGATCTTGAGGATTTTTGGGTTAGTAGCTCCAGCTAAATATGCTAGAGGAATTCCTTCAATATCCGTTGCTAAGGGTTGTCAGACTTTCAGGTTTGTATTCTTTTGATTTTACATTCGTATGGGTTTCTTGGTTTCAAATTGTTGACTTTGACCTTTTTCGGTACTTTAATCACAGATTGCTGTGGATGGTCCTGCTATGCTTTTTATAAGCTACAGCAATCAGCCGGCTGGTGTAGGGGATTGGAAAGTGCGGAAGTTCTGTCCAGCTAGATGCCCAATGCGTGGGTATCTGGAAGTCGATGCTACAATTTTTGTAGCATGTTTGTCTAGTATTTCATTTTAAATTTATTGGCACTTTTTAATAGATGCAACAGCCATTCTCTTTTTGGTTATGTCCAATATGGAAGATTTTCCTTTATGCAGTGTAATTCCTCATTCTCTGTGCTACCATTTAAGGCTTGGTAAATGCTTTAAAGGTTGTGTTATATAGATATGTGTTCAAAGATTATTAACTTTTTCATGATTGTATTTAACCTTCTCTTTCCGCAGTCACTCTACCAATCCCATTTGCCATAGTTCACAGCTCTGTACCCATGTGAAGCCTACATAGCCATGAGTTCAATTCTGGTTACAAACTTAAACCATTATCAGCACCTAAGCTGACAGACATTATTGCACTCTTTCTCCCATCCTCCAACCTCCACATCCTACCAAACCATCGAGACAAAAAGGGATAAAATAATAAGAATTGGTTAGGATTTTAGTTGAAGTTATTAAAATGGGGCTGACACTAAGTTGTTAGTGGATTTTAAAAGTTTTCTAACAATAAAATGTAGAAAGAAAACTTTAAAAAAATTAGTCCAAAAAGGAATTCGGCACAACTAGGAAGGAAAACCAAGTATTACTTGTGTTATCCTTCCTTTTTGCAATAATGCTATTGTACATACTAATTTTCTTGCACCCCCCAACACTGGTGATCAACAAAACCCCGTTTAAATTATGGAAATGTCAATTCATTGTGATTGGGTCTTCCGATATAAAAGTATATGAGTTCTATATAATTATTTAATCATATGTTGTGTGTGAAAAGCCCATATTGCTAACTCTGATTATGTTATGTCATAGAGTGTTAATAGCTTCTTTTCTGCAGTTATTGGGAGTGCTTTAAATGGATCGTGTGTTGTTAGCCACACTCCGACAGACATGTAAATCCTAACAAAAGTAAGAAAATGAGATAAGATAAAAAGCTGTCTATTAGGATTCTTGAGCTTTATTTATTGGATTTTGGAAGATGTTTTTTGCATACCAATACTTTGAGCAGAAGCTGACCTTGCCCGGAACGTTTGTGTATAAGTGTTCTTGTTGCGTTTTTTTCCTCCCACCTACCACACTCCACACCCCCGGCTGACCCCCCACCCCCCAGAACATGGACCCCCCCCCCCACACAGCATACTCTATATATAGAGGGGAATTTTACCCCCTTAAGCCCGCCCCGCAGCGACATATCTGGACCTTGCGGGGCCACTATATGTCAACCTTGGTTTCGAAATTAGTCTACTTGACGTATAATATATATCTCATTATAACAAACCATTTTTCTCTTTCTCCCTCTCTGGTTTCATTCCCTTATTAATTTCTCCTGAACCTGAACAGTTTCCTGTCCACTAATTGTACTCTGTGACACGGCTTTGCCACCAGCCTCGCGACCATTATCCCAAAGCGATCATCCTAGACATTCATCTAGACTCGAGCGTATCGGTTTGTGGACGACCCTTTGCCAACCACCCCACCATGCCCGGAGCCACTATCACCCAACGTGCCAAGACTCAGCCGTTTACCCTCAGGTGACCTATCAGGCTCATTCTACAAGAGTTATAATATTCATGCATAATCCTGCCTCACACACCTATCTGTATCTTTTCCCAACCGCCCACCTTGCCCCCATGTCCCTGTGACAAAGTTCACAATAAAAGAGCATGTCTCGGGGCAAAGTTATGCTATTAAGGCCCCATTGTTTCCTCTGTACTGCTTTGTATGGTCTGACACAGCACCCGACATCGCTTCTGACGTTTAGAGCACGCTTCCTACTCCCTCGACAATGCTCCTTCATCACAAAAAATCTAAATCCACGTATCACCAACATCGGTTGTCCGAGCAATTGCCGGAATGCTTAGCTATCACCGGTCATCGTTACCCCCAAACATTGAACGCATGACCCGCACTCCAACCCACACCCCCCCCCCCCCCCCCCCCCCACTCCTCCGCACCATCCTACTTGAACCATTTATCACAGCGCGATGATCACTGTAAGCGACATATCTATAACTTTCACAATCTTCATCTGCATTATCCATTTTTGTTTTTGCGATGTGCGATGATTTTGATATGAGGGGCTTTGCTATTTTCTAACAAATATCCATTTTTGCATTGTTGTTAAACTGTGAAAGTGTGAAACTACTAAGCACGCATCCATATCCAATATGGCCTAACGTTAACCGCTTCATGCCAGCCCCCCCCAGTGCCCCACTATCTGTCGTGTTATGTCAACCCTGTTCATTTGGGGATACCGAACGCATACTAAGCCTTCCTTCCCTAACAATAGACTACTATGTCGCCCCACCCGATTACCCCTCCCTCCCAACATTGCGCAGATTCACCTGAAGTTTACGCCGCGCCATTTACTTGAATGTCATGGCAATGCTGTGGAGTCACTGATGGTTGTCAGCCCTCTGCACAGCTCCATACCCTCCCTACCGGCCAAGTCCTGCCCCACCCCCACAACATACACCTTTGACACCCACCCCCACACCATCAGAATCACCAAAGTAACCCAATGTGACCTACTACCCTATGAACCTAAAACACTTTTCCCCTAACCTCACAACTAACGCACATTTCCAAAAGCGAATATCATACCACGACCGTTTTCCATTTGAAGGTTCTGTCCAACCTCTTGTGACCCTAGCCTTACTTCCCATTACGCAATGGTCTCTCTTCAAATTGATGAACCAGCGAATTGCTGTAACAGTCACTTCTTTTATTTCTGTGTGGTTGGTTTTGTAAAGTACTTTTCCTCACCACTAAAATCCTGCTCAGCATTGCTAAAAAAAGAACATCGGATCATCAACTCATCCTGCTGCAAAGCTACAATGACCTTAAATAGGCGAGAAGTCACACCAGCAGCATAACCCGACTTAATGACTATCTTTGAAGATGCCAACCCTAAGGTGCCGCTCCGGTAGCCTTGGACAACTAATATCCATGCTTTCAGGTTATTCATTGACAACTGTTGGTGGACAGCATGATTTCACGTTGCTATATAATTGACCAAATTCTCTCTTTAGAGTTCAAAGGCGAAGGTTTGTGCGATGGAAAACTGAAAACACAGTCAGGTGATCACTAGTGTCCTGGTAATACGGATCTAACTCCCTAATAGCCGTTGAAACGCACATATGAGAAATAGTCAGACTTAAGTATAGAAATCATGCACCACTATGGAGTGGACCTGTCAGGGGTTCTGTTATGAAATCACAAGGTGAGGCTGATTTCGTGGACCACCTCGTTCTCTACAAGCATATGCATTCTAAGGTAGCGATTACATCATAAAACCTCTCTTTTGGCTTTATAAGCCCAAAGAGCCCTCAGGACCCAACAAGTCGCAATGGAGGGACCCACGCTTTGCTTGCAATAATCAGGGTTCAGTTTCTTTACGCGTCAAATAAGCGCCTGTCCGGCGCGAACCTCGCCAACTCCACACGAGACTTCATCCCTTGCGCACCCTGCTACACCATTGCTCTGAACGGGCACGTTCTTTTTCTTATTTCACTTTATCCTTGAGAAAGGAAAAAAAAACCAAGGGCTATTGTTCCATGCCATGGTTTGCCTCCACAAAAGATGGACTGCCTGACTGTAAGTTACATGCCCACGTAAGTTTTAGCAGTTAAATGTTTTTTTGACCTTGGCGCACTTATATGATTCACCAAAAGTTATCAAGAGGTAGAGTAAGCTTATCATAGAATATCATTGAATGGCACCGCGTGTTTGATTTTGAGATATAGGTACCCCCCTAGGTTTCGCGGTTATTTAAGAATCCACATCAAACCTATCCCTAGTGGGTTTGAACTTGTAATTTTGTTGTATTTTTTATATCATATAACTCAAAACCGATCTATAGTTGGGGATGTATATGTCATTGGGATGTATACTGGTATTGCGGTTTTGGCCTCATATCACTGCTTTAGGTATTTTAAAAGATAAAGAGGGTAAAGTCATGTCATTGAGAAATCTTAATCCACCCTCATTACCATTCAGAATATACTGAATCGATATTCAGTTTCGAAACTGAGCCCTACGGGCGGATATTATCAGCTCTTTTGATGACCACGCACTCCCCTTACGAAAATTCCACCCATATCTATAAATGTCTTGCAGCCAAACCGACCGTTGGTCGTTGTATATGGATACGCATGGACAATTATATTAAGAATGGGGTTTCTTCTTTGTTGGAAAGTGTAATTACGACCTTACCGTTTGATCGCTCGCCAGTGATTATGGATACTTTGAATACGAATTGGTGAAAGTTTAAACCACCAACCCTAATAATATTTTCATGTTTATATTGCAAATATTGGATTAAAGTCTTATTAATCTATGGTTATGGAGTTTGTTTGCGTGTTGTGTCGTTATTCACTTGCACCCAAAACTAAGTACCTTGTTAAGTTATCATTTTGTCCTTTAGATTTGTTATGATTTGTTAATTACTATCACTTATGTCATCATTCAAGTGACAACCCTACAATCTACTTGCGCACCAACCCAAAAGTAGTGAAAAACGAACAAAAGTATATCTTGATAATTGTAGCCGACCCGGGCATTGCCCGGGGCCCAAAATTCTGTTAGTTTTAGTTTTTGAATGAGTTAGCTTTCTGGCCACCTCTTTAGTGCTTTGCTTACCCCTTTCTGAGCCCACAGTACCGCCCACCCAGGTCACAACCGACCTCGCGATTTGCTAGGGAATATGACCCACCTCAACCCGCGCTAAACCAGCGGCCCACGTTTGCACCCCCGTCGCCCCCCCCCCCCCCCCAAGCGCACACACATTTGACACCAGGCAATTCTAGATACTTGCAAGTACCCCCAAGTATCCCCTTCGATCTAACTTAACCCATACTGCCACACAACACCACCTAGCAACTCCCCTACGCAATGCCATGCCAACCCTGACGGCGACTGAGTCCCATCTGCACAAAACACGGAGCCGACAGCCAACTCCGCACCTGGTCGCCTGCTGATCACAGAGTATCACGGAGATGCCCCTGCCACTGCGAAACGAAGTTTTACGACTGACCGCCCTCCACACCACTGCCAGGTGGACCAAAAACCCCCCCAACCAACACCCCACCCACCGGTTCCTTGCCACCACCCCTGTGCTGCCACACGCAAAATCCACGGGTGCAGCTTCCCTAAACGGACCTGAATGGCAGGCCACCCCCCCACCCGGTGGAAATTGGGAAATCCCCAAACGCACCCCTCTAAATATCGAAGACCCCGACCCTATCTACCCTCCCACGTCCAACCCCCGCGGCAAATAGCTAGCGCCTGACGGCTAATGCAACTCACCCATGACCAACTCGCAGGCGGCCCCGCACGTCTGCAATTGTGACCGATCATGCATTCGCGTGGTTATCTTGGCGTCCTGCCCTACGTACGAGGCGACACGGGCCTCACAATGCTGTTGAACGTAGGGAGGAACCTACCACCGTTTGCGGTGAAGCCCATTACAACTTCCACCTGCGATGGCTGATTGATAATCAACGCACCCGGCCGATACCCCCCAACGTCTTTAGGCTGACTCTCACACCCCACTAATGAACCCCACAAAGGACACAGCAGCTTCCATCTGATCACAAAATCCGGCTGCTTCTTTAATTGGCTTTACGAACAAAACACCCCACCCATACACCAGCCTTCTGGATCTTGCGACTGCCGATAGCAGGCAAAAGCTGACAGAAGCAATTTAAGAGGTTAATAATCCGGTACTTCTGGTGGTCGATGTACCAGTAGTGCGATGCAGACGGACGGGAGTAAAGACCCAAGAAACTTCAAACTCAGACAATTCGAGGATAAACACAGATCCTTCATCTGCTACTGTGAGATGTCAATAAAATAAAGAAGCCAAACGAGGCGTTTAGTTTAGCCCACCACAACCACATAGCCGGTACGGTAAACCAAACGTCATCAGCACTGGTGGAACTCCACCGGGGGCGGCGGACTTCTTTTGGCCCTCACTTTCCAACTGTGTTACAGTGAATAGCACCTGTCCTCAACCAACCACGCCTTATCTGCGTGCTCTGGGACGCATATGTTTGGTTCTGACAAAGCACTTCTCACGCACCGCTTTTGCCACCCAGTCATCTAAAAGTGTTAGGAGGGGGGGATTGATGATGCTGTGCACCCACCTGCACCAATTTCATGAGGCACTACTTCCCAAGACATACCCACCCCAATCGCCTCCTACTGAAAGCTTGCAGATTTCTCTCGCTACCATCCACGGGTACTGTACATCTCCTACCACACTATGATCAAACCTCCTAACGGGAGGGAAGCCATAACCGAATGGCACACTATGCACAATTACAATGTTGGTCTTTGCACACCGATGGCAGCGTGTGCACCTAACGGTGACTCAAACAGCCTGCCACTAAGTCGAGTCAGTTGGGTTCCTCAAGATGAGAGGTGATCCCTCCTCAAATCAGAAGGTCAAACTGTGGCCAGCTCAACGGCCTCAGGCACCAACCTCCCGCAACCATCCTCATTCTCATCAACCCTTTAGGATCTTCAGTATATGAGGTGGACGCCTCCTGGTATGGCGGACTCTGCAAAAGACCTCTTCGTGCACAAATGTCTCCTCCCCCGCGTTCGGTCCCGTCTGGACAAGCTGCGGATCCTCGTCCTGCACCCATGTTGTTTATTGAATCTTAATATTCTTTATCTGACTCAAAAGTTTAAACGCTGCCTATACTTGACAATTTCATACCTCATTTACCTACGCAATAGATCATGCCCTAGACCGCTCCTGCCATGTTTTTCACACTGGTTTGATTCCAATTTCCTAAAAATTCAAGCCACACTGGTGGAAGGACAGAATTAGAGAACCAAATCACAAATACATGTAATCGCCAGTACAGTAGTGAGAAAGCAGCATTCAACCAGCGACAAGCCCAATTCAGAAAAATTACAAAAGTGTAAGACAGGGATAACTTAGTGATTTACACAGGACTGGCCAAAACAACTTCAAAGGCATCTATACAGCCTACATATAAGGCAAATTAGAACTTCCCAACCCCTGAGACGCGCGCCGATGCCGCGGAACGATAATACAAAATGGAGACCACGAGTAATCTCTCTAGCTTTGTAACTACCTGCCTTCATCTTTTCTGCCATTGAACCTTTGCTAGCGCAACATAAAAAACCCCACTGAATAATATACTTTATCGACGTGAACATGCAGAACTTTCATACTATCCTCCCAGAGGTGCTATTATGCCCCAACTATCAGTACGGCTACTATATCTAATCTACTACTAAATGACTTACTTGCTTTTACCACATCTTCTAACTTTCCTTGCTCAGGTCCACCGTGTCGAGACCGCAGCCCCTTGCTCCCAATACATGACTTAAGGACTGGACCTGGCCACCCACCTTCCGCCAGCCACTGAATCCTACCACTTACACAGATTGCCTCTGATCTATCCTTTTCGATGACGAACTGTTCCTCTTGCACTATAGCCACAAAAGCACATAATGCGTCGACACCTCCGCGATCCGCTGGCATATAACGCCCCCCAAGCCCCACTATCTCGTGCTCAGTTTATAGCTTGCCGTTACTATTCCTTCAGGTCGTGTAATTTATAATAAGAATAGTTACCGTAAGACCAGTCCAGCGCGTTCCCGTTCAGACATACATTGTGCCCCTATGTTCGTCTAATAGGGTTATTTTCGTGCACAAATAGTTCTTGACCATGCACTTTTTGGTTCGTGTGTCTCGGTCAGGGACCCTCCCCACTCCGATCACAGCTGCCTCTAGTAGCGATATCCATCCCCTATACCCTACTGTTATTTGAGGATTTCTAGACCCCTCAATGCCCCTCGGCCCATACAACTATTCGCAAAGGCATTGCACCATTATTGTAGCCGTGTGTCATGTACCTGGTCTGAGAAGTTAACTTCCTTGTCTGCTTGATGTACACAGCTGTCCTATAGCAAACAAACAAACCCTCCCATAGCATCGCACTAATGTACAGTGACTCTACTTTTAGACTGTACCATTTTTTGCCTGCCGCCAATCCAATAACCCACAACCCCCCACCCTTCCAACCTTTCTCTCCGGTTGTCGTCCCTCTACTCATTGCGCCACCCCCACCACATACGTACTCTCTCCGGCAAAACTTATAAATTAAACACCAAATTTAAACACCACAGTTATATAACTGATTCGCGCGAACATTGCCGGAAAACTGGGACAACGCCATCACCGCGAGTTCAAAAGCCCTCGATGCTAATAAGTGCAAAACGATGAGATGGCAGAATTGTCACGGCACTCTGGGTCATTGACCATTTCTGCAAAGCAATCGCACTTAGCTGTATAAGAACTGCTATAAACACGGAAATAGAGAGCGTTCCCAAATTATGTTACTCAAAGCGTGTTATCCCTTATTCTCGATACAGCACCTCCAGGCAACACAGAGAATTGAAAGAGCCCCCCCTAATTCGCAACCATACTGCCTGCTCCCAACAGGGGCTCGTCCAAACCACCAACCAACAATCACTGACCCCTTGGAAGATCTTCCACATAGTTTGTGTTGCCACCCTTCCGTCGTTTAGCAACGCTTAAATGGTTATATGCATGGGATCTTGCGGTGCTCTAATATTTGCGGCTCTATCAGCACTGGATGTCTTATATGTGTTATATGGGAAGTCATCAAAAGGTAAGCTGTTCCCTCTTCACCGGACTGTCCCCTCACCATTGGTGAGAGAGGCATTGACAGTGATGTCATTTTGTCAAAGATAAAGAATTAAAGAAGTCCCCAGACACCCCCCGAACACTACCTGACCACCACCCATACCTAAATTACACCCCCCGTTTTGGCTGCCGACGGTCGATAGACTTTCAAAGTCATGACTAATATATCTACTACACACGACTCAATGCACGAATCATGCCTGCACAGTCCAAACCACCCCCGTTCGCTTTCTCTGATTGTATTCCGATTTCTACCCTCGTCCCGGCCTGCTCTAGACACGTTCGCTAACAACATATCATCTTTGTATCTCCTTTCTCTTTGTTTCCCATCCCTTCTCACAATCCTTGGTGCCTGTCTCCATCACTCAGAGAAAGGGCGCAGGAGCCGGAGACGACCCGACGAACAGCGCGGGGCCGGGACCGCCGCGATGCATCCGCAGCCCGGCGACAACGGCGGCCGGGAGCGGGGGGGGGCACTGGCGTCATTTGCAAGGTTTATGGCGAGTGCATGATTATGTATATACCAACCCCCAAGCACGCATTGGCCTCACTTCGGAGTACATGTGAAATGATTGACGGTATGATCATGTTCAGAAGCTTGCCAAAATCGGGTCAGTTGAGAAACCCCCACCTAGTAGGCGCGTGTTATCATACCAACGTTGTTCGCTGCCCAAAATGTGAGGTGCTAATCTGATTCTCCACCTAACCAAAGCTAACGTTGGCACGTCATTTAGTAGAAAGCTGTCTGTGGCATCCAAGTATTTTGTAATTCTCACCAGGTCTTATCGACTGCCTACTCAGCCACATCACTATTAGTTAAAGCTTAAGTTACACAACATCGTTGTTTTTGACATGGCTTCTACTCAGACTCGGTGAACATGCCGGGTTGTCATTGTACCACTTTAGTTATCTCATAAATTTGGAGCGGATGGTGTCTTGTAAAGAACCGCCTGCAATGAGGGGAAATGAATATGTTCCTACCCCCCCCCTCGCTACCTTAACCAAGTATACCACCACATAAAGAGCGACGCCGCCCACTTTCTTCTTTCCCTTCCCTTTAGCTCCAATTTCTAGTGCCACCACCCACACTGCTATAATAGGGGTTCGACTTACCCTACAAGGATGTAAAACTTCCTGCTCCAATATAATGCAATAACTTACCCCGTTTACCACACCCATTCACAAGCCATCCCTACCACCCCGGGGTTAGACTTGTCTCAACTCATTCCCCTCACGAACAAACCACCGTCCTGATGAGCTCATCTTTTGTGAATCTTTCGTCTTCGCCATCCCAGCCGTCGCAGTAACTGAATTAAAAAGTTACTTTTTATAAATTTTATCGCTGAACCTAAACACAGCAGATATTCATAGTTCCCACGTTATGCATTAGGACCAGGTGACTTGAAACTGAATGAAATAAGAAATGTACTGTAACTTAATCGTGGAGATAGGACAGCTAATCTACCGGGTTTTCATTTGGCGTTTTTTTTGTTGTTTTTTATTGGTTGCACGGTCACCCGATTTCGAATTTAGAGCGTCAGTAAGGTTACCCCTTGAACACAAGTGTTTCTGTTAAACCTATAGCTACGTGAAAACTTAACGTCCTACGCTCTGTGATCTAAACATCACCCCTTCAATTTGGACCATCTAAAAATCAGTTGCGTCTATGTTTACACGTGTCAAACCTAAGAACCACGCTATTTGTTAAACCTGCAAAACACGCACCTTCTTTCAACAACACACCCCACGATATTGAGCACTTACAGCTGTCCCTAACCCGACATCTCACTAAATAGTAAATAACATCCTGTGTCGATGTGCGTATCTCTCTTAACAAACTCAAGTTTTTGCTCTGATTATTCCAGATCTTGGTTCTAGTGATTCTGCTATTATGAGGGGGTGCTACTTTGAGTATCATCTAGTTTAGTATGATGTTTGGTGGTTACACTTCACTCTTCCCCCAATTACACACTAGTGACTTATCCGAAATTTTTCATTCCTGGGATTGTGGCGTAATTAAGACCTCTTGTACATCAACAATGTCATGACTTCTGCATTGCCTTGTGGCAATCTCCTGGAAACTTCGAATATGCCTAAAATTATTCAAAATCCATCGGGATTGGAATTAGTTACGTGACATTACAAATTTTCATAGGACAACCTCACTAACAGTTCTGGCTGTAATTTGTTACACTTGTTTCTATTTAGCACTCCATGATCAACAGCGCCCGGTGTTTAAATTAGGTCTCTGCAACGTCCTCTTGCTCTGGTTTATTTCATGAGTGCACTCCGGTATTGTGAATTAGTTTCCCTTGCCAGTCGTTTTTGAGTTCAAATCTGTTTTTTTTTTTTCTTTTTACTTAGAATGATAGTGTGTTTTTGTCAAGAATTTTTAAGGGTTTGTGGGCTACGATGCCCGCTTTGGCGGGTGTATTGGGTCATGGGTTTTGGTGGTTTTAGGTGGCGATGGTTGGGTGGAGTTGATTAGTGTGTGAAGGGGGCGATTTTCTAGAATTGTGGAGTGGGAAATGTGGTCTTGAGGGGGAAGGAGTTTTATAGTAAGGTGTTATGGGTTGGGGGTGTTTGGTATGGGATGAGTGTTAAGGGTGGATGGTTTTTGTATGTTGGAGTGAGTACAAAGAGAGTGAGTTACACTTGTCGGCTGCCAGTTGTCTTCCGTCTTAAAATCAGGCTCAGTTCATGTTCGCGATTATCCATTTTCATGATATGTTTGCGACTCATATTAATCTATGAGCTATTAAAAAAAACTCAGTTCAATTCTTATGTTCCAATCAGTTTCAGGTCAGTTTGTTCTTCCGTCTGGACAGAAACAAACGAACCCGGTGGCCATGTGGTTCTTGGTGTGAGGAGTAGTGATATGCGTTGGTTTTGGGGGTGTTGATGAGAGGGTTTGGGTATGGGAAGGCTTTTGGGGACGTTTTATTTAATTATTAGACTTCGTTAGGGTAAATAATGGATCTTAATATTACTTTGGGAGGTCGGGGGTTACTCGGATGTGGTTTAGAATTGATGAAGAGCCTACTGCCCTTGCTTTGTGCTTCTTTTAGTTCAAATCCAGAAATCCACTCATTCTACTTTAGGCTCCTTCATACTATTTTCAATTACATTACAACTTTTCTATCCTGTTCGACTAGTGTTGTTACTGATTTAAATGACAACATCCCTGAAAAACCAATCCCCACTGTAAATCGGAGAGACAACACAACGAACCAACCTATAATAACACATAACGAAAATCACAAAAAAGCCCTCCGCCCTCACATCCGACCATATCATCAATAACAGAACAAAAGAAAAACCAACTTCACAACCCACCACATAATATTCGTAACCATTGATAAAACCTTAAATTAGTTCAGTCTAAGTCTGGCGTCACGTCCCTAACTTTGTAACACTTCACGTTACCCGTGCCTAACCAACCCCCCATAAAGAAACGCCGCCCAATTTAAACGATTTCATGAAAGATTTTAATTTTAGATTTTAATTTTTTTTTTTTTTTTTTTTTTTTTTTTTTTTTTTTTTACATGAATATTGGATGTTAACTTTTAGTTTGCACTAGTAACTTTGCACAAACCATTAAGTGGTCTATTCAATATTAGATCATTCTGTTTAACTTTTAATCTTATTTCATAGGTAATAAAATTATTAATTTGTATATTCTTATTTGTAACAGAAATGATTAAATAACCTAATCTTTCATAAGGTCATATTTTTTCCTTTTCAATGATTTCTATGAATAATATTGTGCATAAATTTTTAGTTATATTTCATAAAGCAATTAAGATTGATTTTATGTCATTGAGCTCGAACGATATTTTTTTCCATGAAGAATAAAGATTGGTTTAATTTTCATCGATTGCTATTAATCATTACTATATAAGGAGTCAATTTTTTTGTTAATTTTAATTTATTTTTTATATCTTTTGCAAACTACAAGCAATTAAATTAATTTTTCCCCTTAATGTTATTATTAATATTTTAGAAATGTGGTTTTGTGTAATTTTGTTCAAATTTAATACTATCGCACGGGAACTAATATTATTATTTTGTATATTCCTTTTATATTTTTAAAAATAAAATGACCTATTTATTATACGAAATAATTTCATGAATTTTTTTTACTAACTTATATTGGTATTTGTACGAAATATTGATTTTTTTCTATTATATTAAAAATATTTTTCTATAACTATAATCTTATACAATTTATTTATTTTATCT
The DNA here is from genome assembly GCA_016808085.1 of Suaeda aralocaspica. Classification (NCBI taxonomy): domain Eukaryota; kingdom Viridiplantae; phylum Streptophyta; class Magnoliopsida; order Caryophyllales; family Amaranthaceae; genus Suaeda; species Suaeda aralocaspica. The sequence continues at coordinate 2,514,875 of PYUH01000185.1, forward strand.
TTATGCTAATTTAATATTAGATTTTGATTATTTTGATTATGTTAATTATTTTGGTATCTTGTGATAATTTAAAAAACAACAAGTGTTTCATGATTTAGCTATTTTTATTTTTTATTTTTTTTATTGGTATTGATATTTTAGATTATTATAGTAAAGCAGTTTCTTCTCAATTTTGTGTAAATTTACTATTATTGTACATGATCTAAATAACTTAATTTATTACCATTATATGTGATCTCAGAAGTTCAGTTTTATTATCATTATGTAGGGTTTCAATATTTAAAGTACTATTATTACACGGGATATCAATATCTTTAATTTTGTATATATATGTTTAATTTTGTATTTGCAAAAATTATAAGAAGTTGATATTTTAATAGGAAAAACCGATACGAATCAAACAAGACCCTATATGAATATGTTTTTACTTATGTATAAAGTGTGATATGTGAATAATGTCAATAGTCAAAATTCTAGAATATACACTGAATGGAGAGTGTAATACAATAAAAATATTTTGCTATAACTATTAAGCTATACAATTTATTTATTATAATTAACTTTATTGCTAATTTAATATTTTTACATTTAAGCCGTGCATCGCACGGGCATTATACTAGTTATTAGAATAGGCCACGTTGATATCATCATTTGACCCAGGTTATATTTTAAAACTACACTTTGTTTTTTACTTTTTTCACATGTAATTTTCAATTGATCTCTCCAGATAATTCATTTTCAATAATTTTACTATGTTGCAATAAAAAATAGAACTGTATTAGCTATGCCTTTTCATTTTGAATATGCGTGGAAATAATTGAAAAAAATCAATTACAACTTCATATTTTTCTTTCTATATTAATCGTGCATCGCAGGAGAGGCTAATCTAGTTAAGAGTATAACTAATAACTTCTGATGCAAATTTTCAATTTTTAACACAGTTACTACCTCGGTTACTTTTCAATCTTTACCAATTGATTTCACATTTGTTAAAGAAGCTAGACCATTTATAATATAAATTATCTAAAAGTAAAAATAGAAAAGTTGATATATAATTTGAATCTTACAAGATATGACCTTGCTATGTTTTTCCTTGCATATAAATTATCAACAATGGTGAAAGTGAAGTATCTCTTTACCATAAAGCCTAAAATGATAATTTTCTGTATCTCTTTGCCATGAAAACTAGTTAGAATGTATATATATATATACTACCTCCGTAATCTTTTACTTGCAACAAAGGCGTATTATCTGTGAGATATAAAATATTCCTATGTTGCAAGTAAAAGATTACGGAGGTAGTATATATATTCTTGACCTAGTTTTCATGTGTACTAACTGAAATAAAGTTACTGTATCGTTCTTTATGTTTAAAAGCATGCCGACATGTTCTTGTACTGTTTTGAAATTGTTATATAATTCAGGCTGCAATCTTTTCAAACATTTTGGTTTCCTACGGGAAAAGGTGTTTCCCTTGGCTTTAAACAGCGTGTTTCATGTGACTATGTTAGTGCAGTGTGTGACTGTTGTGTTCTTCCTCACTTATATGTCATCTTTGGGTTTTAACTTTTGAGTGGATGTAACGTCTAAAACTAGATTTATTATTATTGTCATTATTATTATTATTATTATTATTATTATTATTATTGTTATTATTGCATGATTGCATCCGAAATGCATGTGTTGTAGTCCCCCGGAAAAGCCTTTGACAGACCTCTCTGGAAAACAAAAACCCCAATCCATAAATTGTGGTTTGCACTCTTTGAAGAGCAATGACCATTGTATTGAAAAGATGTTTAAAGTATAGACATGCAGGAGCCAGCCTGCTTTCGGAACCAAGGATCATTAATAATGCTGTCCACTCTCAAGAAGAGATAGGAGTTATTTCTGTGTTAATCTTGGTTTCAATAAATAAAATCCTCAAATATGAAATCTGACTTGCTCATGGATTTGCTTTATATTACGCTAAAAGACTGTCCATCGAAGTGATATTCAGAATCCGTAATCTAATTGTTTGTAAGAACTTTTTTTTCATCTAAGGGCTATTCATGACTGAACTAAGGGCCTTCTTTTTTGGACTTATTTTCTATTCATTTCATTTTAATAGAATTCAGATTTATTCAGTCGAAAAGAATACGGACTAACTTGAGCCCTTATCGTAGTCTATGACAAACTCTTTACTCAAGTACCAGAAATGAGGATGCCACATGGGGTTTGTGCTTGAACTGCTTTGTCTTATTTGGGTTGCATTAGTATTGTGCAATCTGTAGGAAACTCTTGTAGTTTCTGGTCACACAAGATAATAGTGCCAGGATTTTGGGAGGGAAGTCAGAACTGTCAATTCTTTTTCAGTGAATTGCAGAATATGTGAAGCAATTTATGTCTTTCATTACTACTTTAATCAATCGGTTTAACCTGTGGAACTAGCAATCAGAAAAATTGGCTCCTATAATCCTATCTTGCTAGTGATTTAGAGTTTAAAATCAAATGAAGGCCGAATATTCGTTATTGCTTAAATTTTTTGCTGTTGTGTGCTGTTCTTAAAAGTTTGCTATCTTTTGCTGTTATCTTGTCTTCACATATTCTCTATCTTTTTTGCAAGCTATCGAATCCCTCGACATTCCGAAAATTCTATCTCAGCAGGGTGGAGAGGTTGCTTATCCATTGCCGCGTGTCAGAGCTTTGGAAGTTCACACAAAACTAAATATGGCTACGTTACTTTTTGCAGTTGAGTGATTATTCTTTAATAAGTTTCCTGACCAATCACTTATCATAGTAAAGATATGTTTAATGTCTTCCATCATAGTAAACAGTTTCTTTTGAAACATTTCTATAGTAAAGATATGTTTAATGTCTTTCTATCAGAAAATGGCAACTGCGGATAATGTAAAAAACAAGGCATTCACTAGAGATGGACGAAAGCAACTCTTTGGTGTTCTCCAAAGTGCTAGGGGATCTTCAGGTAATAGTGAATTTCTCTTAGTTTTATGCTTCCCTATAATGTCTCCTTGAGATGCTTATCTGCTCACTTCTAATGGATTTGTGCTGGAAAAAAAGTACATAGGAGCTGCCATTGAGTTTCATCTTATAGAGATTCTTATAACTGAACTTCAGAAATCTCCAAAGATTTGTTATAATTGTAATTTGGTGACGGTGTATAAAAAGGCGCAAGGTAACTGAATTCTGCTACCCCTCCCTCTACTTCAAACGAGCTCCTTAAAAACCTTTACCCAAGGTAGATTTTGCAAGTAGAGAATGTGCATATATATACATATATATGCCACATACTATTTTGGCATGCAATTTAATGAGTATTTAAACTCAAGCAAGAGGAATTCCTTAAACTGTGTTCCAAGGGAAAATGTTAGGACTAATGTAGAGCAGAGGTGTGTGTATATATATATATATATATATATGTATATATATATATATATACACACACACAGATATATATAGGGTGAGGATCCCATGAGAACCCTCTTTGCATGAGAACTACTAAATAACGACCGTATTAGATACATTTAAAACTTGCAATCACTTATTAACAATGTATTATAACTAGGTATACCCTTAGTTTTCAATTTAAACAAGGTTTAGTTAATTTTTTAGGCTTTGGAAAATCGTATACTATTTAGGTGGTCGTAGTTACTACTTATACGTCAATTATATATGATAGCGTAAAACACTTGAAATAAATGTCTATAGCTTGTTACTATTAAAATAGATGTAAAGTAACACCATAACACTTAGAAAAGTAAAAAAAAAAATAACTGAATGAAGGAGTTTGATGTAGTTCTCACGGTTCTCATATGAAGAGGGTTCTCATTTGAACCTCTTCCTACACACACACACACACACACACACACATATATATTAGTTTAAATAAATGTGTACAAAGTAATTTAGTTATAATAAAATGACTATTCAGTTAAAACTGTACAAAAGTTGAAACTTACTCATCCTTTTCATATGACACTTCTCATTGGACCCTATATACGCATTGAAGCAGGCCCATTTAAGTGCACATCACTTGTGTAAGGGCCTGTTTACTTCAGCTTAAAATCCGTTTAGTTCACCTCAGCTCAGTCCAGTTGAGTTCAACTCTTCTTTTATTTTGCTATTCATTAATCCTTCATAAAAAAACTTTCAACTCAGCTCTAATCAGTTGAAGTAAACAGGCCTTAAGAACAAATCTTATATGAGAATGGAAACCGTAGATGTAATGAAGTGCACATCACTTGTGTAAGAACAAATCTTATATGAGAATGAAAACTAGATGTAATGATTCTTAGACAAGTTTCATCAACGAACTTAAATACCAAAAACACATACACACTAATAAGTTTCATCACTTTTAATGGAACTTTCAATGGCTAGGATTAGCTCTCAGTTAAAATCTTTTCTCTCATATAGGAAAAAGAAAAACACCTACACACACACAAACTCTAGGAGTGCTTTTTTTTGTGGGTCTTAGTTTTTTTATGTGAGGATGCTCATATTGTGGTATTGCTTTGTGTCCCTCCTTTCCACACTTAGTTTTACATGTAGAACATAAAAATCATTGTATGTGATCTTGCACATTTTTTTGTCCAGTTTATAAAGTGCCTTTTCTTATTATACCATTTTCATGTATTTGGGAGTATTGGATGCCGTTTCCAGGTTTCCTTATGATGCACCCCACATTCTTGGGCATGTGGATGACTGCTCTTTATTTTTAAATTTTGATACATTGTGATTCCAGGGCCTTCAAATATCTAATGATGTGTCTGTTAATTGCAGCATCTGTTTTGAAGGAAAAACTTGCGGCTTTGGGCTCATCTGGAGTGCTGGCTGATCACCAGTTGCAAGCACAATTACAAGAGCATTATCTAAAAGGGTTAGTAACATTATTGTTGTTACTTTCCTTTCCATTTCCAATTATTTATATATGAACATAGCAGCAACTTTGAAGCACTGGTATCTTATACACTTTGTATAATATTTAAGTACTAAAACCAAGATATTTGAATGCGTGCTTGGGTTAGTGGGGAGTCTAATCTTATTTTCAATCTTCATAACTTTGGTATGCCTGATTTTTTTCCCCCTTTTCTGTATGGCAGACAAAATCAGCTCACAATTGCTGACATTGCACGGAAGGCTTTTCTGTACAGCGTATGTTGTTTTTATTGCTACACTATTTATACTCAAGAGTTCCTGGGTGTTCTATGTTACGAATGATTCACTTGGTGATATGATTGTTATGCATTCTGAGGAAATTTGTGCTCGTCTGTTTTAAGTTGCATGGACTGTGGATGACTGACAGCCACTTGAAGATGAGAATATATACAAAAAAATCACTATATTCAGCGAAAACAGTTTAAGAAAGTAAAAGTCAGTTTTGGCGAGTAAAATTCAGTGCTATCAGTATAGTAAAAGACTATAAATAAGTTGTAAATTGTAAAATTCAGTTTCTATTGAGGTCATTAGGAATAAGGTAGGGCTTGCTTCTATCAAGATGAGCGAAAATTGTTTGAGATGGTTTGGGCATGTAAGATGTAGATAGAGTATTGCTGCAGTGAGGAGACTTGAAGAGTGACAAAGGATGGAAAGAGGAGCAGAGGAAGACATAAGCAAACTTGGATGAGGGTGGTCACTGGTGATTTGGGGCTTGAGGAGAATCTGTTGTTAAAATAGGGAAGAATGGCCTTTAAAGATGACTTTACAATTCTTATTAGATCATGTCTAGCCAACCCTAGCTTTTGGGACTAAGGATTTGTTGTTGTATAATTCAGTTTCAAAGTTCAAACATAAAAACTCAATTTTATTCTTTATTGTTAAGCAAAAATAATGAAGTAAACAAGGCCTTCTGACAGTGGTTCAATTTTAGCATATATGAAAGTGTTCATCATAATTGATCATATTTAGATTCCAGTTTGCATAATTTTACTAATGCTTATGCCACTGGGTCAGGGTTTCCAGCTGTTTATCAAATGCATGTGTTATAGTGATGTAAAGTACTAAAGTTGTTGTTCCTTTTGAAATAATTTGCTGTCAGCATTTTTTGGAGGGGCATGCCAAAAGTGCTCCCATTGCTCGTTTGCCTCTTATTACGATGCTCGATACTAGTAACCACCTCAGTGATCTTCCTGTTTGTCAGGTAAATCTTTTATTGATACTCGGAAGTTGGCTGTCGGATATTTCTTATACTTTTTTCAAGGTTATCTGATATTAATTTTGCAATTCAGCCATTTCATCTGGAGCTTAGTTTCTTCAGTAAGGCAAATCGGGTTCTACATTATCCTGTCAGAGCGTTCTATATGGAAGGTGTAAATCTTATGGCGTATAATTTGTGTTCTGGATTGGACAGTATTTACAAAAAGCTTTACACCTCGGTATTAAGTCATGCTTAAGTTTTGAGGCTTTTATGTATCTGTTTTCTTGATTGTGCTTTCTTGAGCTCTGCTTTCTTATTGTTGCTTTCAGATTCCTGGGAATGTTGTATATCATCCAAAGAGCATTGTATATAGTAGGAAACAGAATCTATTTCTTGTTCTTTTTGAGTTGGGAGGTGCAGCAAATGAAGTTGTTCTCTACAGGGAAAATACCGATACTCGATTGGCAAATAGTAAAGACAGCACAGTCAAAGGTTGGTTGCATACACTAACAAAGATCAGGTCCTTATGGAGGATTTTATTCACTGTATGCACTTATTGTATTGTCTAGGTCAAGATGCAGCATTCATTGGTCCTGATGACAACCAGTTTGCAATTCTCGAAAACGACAAAACTGGACTTGCTCTGTATATACTTCCTGGAAAGTCATCTAAAGAACTTGATGAAAGGAATAAAGCAGCACTTGAAGAAAATCCAACAGCAGATCTTGCCGAAGAAGCTGCTCCAAATTCAGTCAAGGGTCCAGTGCCATTTATGTTTGAATCTGAAGTTGATCGGATCTTCTCTACTCCATTAGGTAATCACAAAAGATGGTGTGTATCTTTAGCTTAGTTTCAGAGTTTCTTGCTAATAGTCAACTCTTTTAACTGCAGAATCAACCTTGATGTTTGCTTCTCATGGGAATCAGATTGCTTTGGCAAAACTTTTGCAAGGGTATCACCTTTCTGGTAGTGATGGCCATGGGCACTATATATCAACAACGGCTGAAGGGAGGAAGTCAATCAAGCTGAAAGCGAATGAAATAGTACTCCAGGTAAACCTCTCACTCTCAGCTTTTAATGTACTATTCGAATACACCATATCAACTGCGAAGCATGTCAATTGCTCAATAGGATCTAAATCCTTGGGAATTGAAAGGAACTACTCAAAAGAATTTAGTGTGCAGTATCATTTTTACTACTTTGAGTCATTGCAGGTGTCTAATTTGTATCTTACTTGGCGTGCTTGGATCATAAATCTATAGTTGACATAACATTGCTGTAGACCTTCATCTAGTGGAGCACCTTGATCATGAATCTTTGGTTGATGTAATAATGTTGTAGACCATCTTCTGGGTCAAGATATATATCTTTTTTTTTACCGGTTAATCTACTGTTCTAAAGACAGGTTTACATAGTGATGTTTCTTGAAATCTGGAGAAGTTGAAAAACTTTAAACCTCAATGGGAAGGGCTGTTTAACAACCCTGAATTATCCCTTCAATAAACAATTTGAGCCCTGAAATTCTTATGGGGTGTCTTTGAGGTTTTTCTTGGCAGGTACCCAATAATGTATTTCTCTCATTAATCTCATCTTTTGGGTTAAGTTTGGTGGTCTTGTGGTCCATCGTGCTGTAGTTAATAATTTTCTATTTTAGTGTAATGCTTTATCTGTCTAAAACGAAAATCTAATAAATCATCTTTAAGTAACAGTCAATTATGGAAGCAGGTCAGAAGTCATCACTTATTGTATAAGTTTTTGTCATTTGTAAGCGTAAACAATTTACTTTGTCCTATGTTTTTCACAAGGGGCATGAAACTTAATAAGCTCTTGACTACTCTTTATTTGCTTTATAATCTTGAACCAGCTGTCTTGACTAAAATCTTTTTGGATTGTGTGACTTGGCAAATGGAAAGTTTTGGCTGATTAGTCAAGAATTTATCATAAGATTAACTAACAAATTGTTATGTTGTTACTAAATTGCGACAATTATGGATCACAACTCAAATTATTCCAACTAATTTATTTAACCTATGGATTTCCGTCTTCTTCATTTTTGTACGAACACTAAGGCCCTGCTCTTGTCAACTTAATTTTGCTTATTAGAACTTATTTTTGTTGATCTGAACTTATTTTTGCTGAGCTGAATTTATTTTTACTTATTTGAACTTATTTTTGCTGAAACTGAATTTAGTTTTGCTGAAATCATTAACAATTTATTAAGGATTGAAATTGATTTTTGCTAAAATGAACTTATTTTTACTGAACTGAACTTATTTTTGCTGAAAATAAGTAAAAATAAGGCAAGAAGGACAGGGCCTAAGTTGTACAACTATTAAGAGGGATTTGAGCAAAGCCGTATAGTATATTGAGGAGTGAATGATGGTTGGATGAACGTGCATTTACATGCTGAGACCAATCCATAGACAAGATAATAGCTATTGTTACTAGTTACAGACCAAGTGAAATTATACCTAGAATGTCCTAAAACATAGAAAACAATTTGTAGTACTCAACAACAGTTACCGTCAATGTTTGTAATAAACTCCAACCAGTTAATCAAGTTCATCTTTCAGTGGAGCTCCTATCATCTTCGCTATTAGCAATCTTCTAGCAGTAGGTTGGAGCATTCTACAGAACATTAGCCACCCGGTCAGAGCTCAAAGCCTCTTCTGGTTGGGTTTCATTTAAACAAATGAGTTTTCAAATTTTATTGTTGATAGTAGGATTCAGTCCCTCTTGAGGACAGTGTTTGTTGTCTTTGGGATTCAGTTCCGCTTGAGGACAGAGTGTGGGTGGTGTCTTTGTATGTTGATTAGTTGGATTTGGAGACATAAGTTTGCCTGATGCTCATCTTAATGACCAAACACTTGAATGTCCAGCAAATGGACCTTTAGGATGAGGATTCTACTTGGGGTTCGCTTACTATTTGCGGGTATCTACTGACAGAACCTAATTTCCCCTATTTCTTATTTTGTTTTCTTTGACTTCATATATCATGTTTTCTAGGCACCTCCCTGTTTCCATATTTCTTATGCTTCTCCATTTCAGGTTTTGACCCAACTTTGGTTCAATATTTTCTTACATCCTTGCTGCTCAATAGTCAATACCCATAAAAAAAAAATAAAAAAATAAAATAAAATTTAAAATCCTTTGATGTATAAGATGCAGTAAACTGTGCCTAGGAATTGTCTTTTTAAGATAATCAATGCAAGTATGAGAACCAAAACATAAAATCACGTGTCATATGGATATCAAAATATTATACTATTATAAGCATTTTATCTGCCTTAAACAGAAGCTTCTTAAAAAGCATTTGATTACTCTTTGATGTTGGTTGTTGGGCTTTTTTTGCAGGTTCATTGGCAGGAAACTCTTAGGGGTCATGTTGCTGGGATAATGACTACTCACAGAGTTTTTATTGCTTCACCAGATCTGGAGATTTTGGCTAGTAGCTCAGCTAAATATGATAGAGGAATTCCTTCAATATCCTTTGATAATGTGTCAGAACTTTCAGTTTTTGTATTCTTTTGATTTTACATCTAGGGGTTTCAAACTTGTTGAACTTGACTTTTTTGGTACTTTAGATCCCTTCTGTGGATTGGTCCTGCTCTGCTTTTTTCTACTGCTACAGCAATCAGCGTGCTTGGATGGGATGGAAAAGTGAGGACTGTTCTGTCCACTAGCATGCCCAATGCAGGTATCTTGAATTATGCTACAATTTTTTTAGCATTGTTGCATTACTCTTCATTTATAAATTTATTGCATCTTAATATATCAACCAGCCATTCCTTTTTGGTATGTCAAATGAATATTTATCCTTTATGCATTGTAATTCCTCATTTCTCTAGTGCTACCATTTTAGTTTGACATGCTTTTCAAGGGTTGTTATATTAGATATGTGTAAAGATATTAACTGATTGTCTTTAACCTTCTCTTTCCGCAGTCCTCACCCATCCATTGCCACTTCCACACTCTTACCCAGGCACCTACATAGCCATAGCAACTGGTTACAAACTAAACCACTCATCAGCACCTACGCTGACCACCATATTGGCACTCTTTCTCATCTCACTCTCACAACCTACAAACCATAGAGACAAAAAGGGATAAAATAATAAGAATTGGTAGGATAGTTGAAGTATTAAAATGGGGCTGAAAATTTTTAGTGGATTTAAAAGTTTTCTTAAAAAAAATGTAGAAAACTTTAAAAATAGTCCAAAAAGGAATTCGGCACAACTAGGAAGGAAAACCAAGTATTACTTTTGTTACCTTCATTTTTGCAATATCTATGTACATAATAATTTGCAACTTGTAGAACAACACCTTTAAATGTCAATTTTGATTGGGTCCGATAAAGAGTATCTGAGTTATATATAATTATTTTAATCAATTAATGTTGAAAGCCCTTATTGCTAAATATGATTAGTGTTATGTCATTAGAGTTTAATAAGCTTCTTTTCTGCAGTTCTTGTGGGTGCTTTAAATGATCGTGTGTTGCTAGCAAACCCGACAGACATAAATCCTAAACAAAAGAAGAAAATTGAGATAAAAAGCTGTCTTATAGGACTTCTTGAGCCTCTTCTTATTGGATTTGGAACGATGCAACAATACTTTGAGCAGAAGCTTGACCTTCCCGAAACGTTGTATCAGATAACATCAAGGTACCCACACTCTCAGTACTGGAATGCTCTCTTATATATGGGGATTTTTAAGCGGTGATCATCTGTATTGGGTGGCTATTGTCACCTTGGTTTTCGAAATTAGTTTTGTTATCTTCTTATCATTTACAATTTTTTCTTTCTCCCTCTCCTGTTTCATTTCATTATAATTTTCCTCTGACTGTTTTGTTCATAATTGTCTCTGTGAAGGTTTGACAGCCTGCGCATTACTCCAAGGTCTCTAGACATTCTAGCTCGAGGTACTCCGGTTTGTGGAGATCTTGCTGTGTCACTATCCCAAGCTGGTCCGCAGTTTACTCAGGTGACTATCGGATCTTTAAAGGTTTATAATATTCTGATAATTTTCCTATTGTTGTTTTCCCTCACCTGCTGTCCTGCTACAATGTTCAATTACAAGGTGTTGAGGGGAAGTTATGCTATTAAGGCCCTTCGTTTCTCTACTGCTTTGTCTGTGTTGAAAGACGAATTTCTGCGTTCTAGAGATTATCCTCGATGTCCTCCAACATCTCATCTGTTCCATCGGTTTCGAGAATTGGGATATGCTTGTATCAGGTATGTTAACAACTTTGGAATGTGAGCATCACTCTTACACTCTTATTGACATTTTCAGCTGGATTTTATGTAGGAATATTATAATTTACTTTCATCTGCAAATATCATTTTTGTTTGCATGTGCGATGATTTTGATATTGAGGTGCTTTCTATTTTCTAACAAATATCCATTTTTCCATTGTTGTCTAAACTGTGAAAGTGTGAAACTACTAAGCACATCCATATCCAAATATGGTCAACTTAAGCTTTTGAGAGTGCCATATTGTGTTGTTATTAATGTTTATTTGTGTAGAAAGATTAGCTTCTTCTAACTGATACTTCGAGATTACTCCTCCACATTTGGCATGATTTCACTTAAGTTTAGTGATTTACTTGATAGTCTGAATGTGTAGTCATCTTGTTTCCTTGCAAGCTCTCTAGGCAGTCCTCGACACCTTTTCACCCCAACATAGAATTCACAGTACCAATTGTGATCTATCTGAACTAAAACCTTTTCATAACTCATAAGAAATTAAGAATCTGACTGACCTTTTTTCCTTGAATTTCTGTCCTATATTTGTACCTAGCTTTATTCCATTATACTTTTTCTCTCTTCAATTTGAAAGAGAATTGCTGTCACAGTCACTTTTTTACTTCTGTGTGGTTGGTCTTTTGTAAGTATTTTCTCACACTAACTGACTAGCATTGCTAAAAAGACATCGGATCAAATCATCCTGCTGCAATGTTACATTGACCTTAATCTGTGAAGTAAAGCTGCTAACCTGACTCTAATGACTATCTTTGAGATGCCAACTAAGGTGCCTGGGTAGCTTTGCAACTAATTCCATTCTTTAGTGTTTTATTGCACTTGTTTGGTGGCAGCTTGATTTTCAGTGCTATTACTTGACCAAATTTCTCTTTTAGAGTTTAAGGCGACAGGTTTGTGGAAACTTGAAACCAGTCAGGTGCTCATAGTGTTCCTGGTAATTATGGATATCCTTAATTGCTTGAAACGCAATATTGAGAAATAGTCATACTTAAGTATAGAACTCATGACCACTACTGGGTGGACTGTCAGTCTGTCATAAATAAAGGTGAGGCTGCTTTTGTGTGTTTTCTAAAGCATTTAGCTTCTTAGGTAGGATAATAAAACCTCTTGTTGGATTTCTAAGCCAAGACGGTACCAACAAAGTAGAAATTGAGGGACAGCTTGCTTGAAATAATAGGGTTCAGTTTCTTTAGAGTCAAATAGCTGCCTGTCGGCGGCTGCCCAACTCTAACGAGACTTCATCTCTGGTGTACAATTTGTCTGAATGGGCACATTTTCTTTTTCTTAATTTCACTATATCCTTGAGAAAGGAAAAAAAAGGCTATTGTTCTGCATGGTTTGCCTTCAACAAAAGTGGACTGTTGACTGGATAATGTCTACATGCCACCGTACAGTTTTATGCAGTTCTGTTTTTTGTTACCTTGGACTTCATCTGATTCACCAAAAGTTATCCCCGAGGTAGAGTAAAGCTTTATAGAATATCATTGAAGGGGTGTTTGATTTTTGAGATATAGGTAGGTTTGAGGTTTAAGAATAATCAAACCCTATCCCTAGTGTTTGACTTGTAATTTTGTTGTATTTTTTATATCTATAACTCAAACCGATCTAGTTGGGGATGTATATATCATTGGGATGGTATACTGGTATTGGGTTTTGGCTCATATCAATGCTTTAGGTAATAAAGATAAAGAGGGTAAACGTATGTCATTGAGAATCTAATCCAACCCCATACATTCAAGCATATACGAACTCGATATTCAGTCTTCGAAACTGAGCCCTACGGGCGATATTCAGCTCTTTTGATGACCAAGCATCCCCTTAAGAAATTTACATCCATATCTATAACATCTTGCTAGCCAAACCCGTTAGGTGTTATATGGAAAGCATCGTACAATATATTAAAAGGTGTCGTTGTCAACGTAAATACGCCACGTGACGCTCGCCAATGAATATGATACTTGAAACGAATTGTGAAAGTTTAACCACCAATCCATAATAAATTTTATGTTTAATATTTCAAAATATTGGATAAAGTCTTATAATCGTATGGTATGAGTTTTTGATTTGTGTCGTTTATTCACTTGCACCAAAACTACGACATTGTTAATTTATCCAAGTCCTTTATATTTGTTTTGCTTTTTTAATTAATAACTTATCACATTACAAGTTACAACCCCTACAATCTAATTTCGCACCAAACAAAGTATGAAAAACGAACAAAAGTATATTTGATAATTGTAGCCGACCCGGGGCATTGCCCGGGCCAAAATTCTAGTTTTAGTTTATAAATGAGTTAGCTTTATGCATTCTTTGTGTTTGCTTAATTTTTGAGTAACATATAGGTTTGTATGAAATCACAGGTATGGGCAGTTTGACAGTGCCAAGGAAACATTTGAGGTAATTTCTGACTATGAAAGTATGCTTGATCTATTCATATGCCACCTTAATCCTAGTGCAATGAGGCGTCTTGCACAAAAACTGGAAGAAGATGGTGCTGATCCAGAGTTAAGGAGATGCTGCGAAAGAATTTTACGAATCCGCTCCACTGGGTGGACACAAGGTATCTTTGCAAACTTTGCTGCCGAAAGTGTGGTTCCTAAAGGACCTGAATGGGGAGGTGGAAATTGGGAAATCAAAACGCCTATAAATATGAAGGATATACCTCAGTGGGAACTAGCTGCTGAGGTAATGCCATACATGAAAACTGATGACGGGCCTATTCCTGCAATTGTGACCGATCATGTTGGTGTTTATCTTGGTTGTATTAGAGGAAGAGGCAATGTTGTTGAAGTTAGGGAGGATAGTTTGGTGAAAGCTATTACATCTACTGGTGGTGTTGATAATCCAAGCGGGATCCCAACGTCTTTGGCTGATTCCATAATGAACAAGACAGCTGCTTCATCTGATACAAAGGCTGCTTCTTTAATGGGTTTAGAAAAAACACCCACCAAACAGCCTTCTGGATCTGCTGCTGCAGATGAGCAGGCAAAAGCTGAGGAAGAATTTAAGAGGTCACTATATGGTACTTCTGGTGGTGATAGTAGTGACGATGAAGAGGGTGAGTCAAAGACCAAGAAAATTCAAATCAGAATTCGAGATAAACCAGTTTCATCTGCTACTGTGGATGTCAATAAAATCAAAGAAGCCACGAGGCAGTTTAGTTTAGCCCCACCAATGGGTAGGACCAAGTCATCAGCTGGTGGATCCCAGGACTTTGGCCTCACTTTCCAACCTGCTGTTACAGTGACTAGCACTGTCCCAACACCCTCGGTTTCTGGTGCTCCTGGGGATATGTTTGGTTCTGAAGCACTTTCTCAGCCACCTGCTTTTGCACAGTCATCTCAAATTGTTAGGGGAGGTGGGGTGACTGCTGCACCAATTCCTGAGGACTTCTTCCAAGATACAATCTCCTCTATGCAAGTTGCAGCTTCTCTCGCTCCTCCAGGGACTGTAATCTCCAAACTAGATCAAAACCTCCAACGGGCGGGAAGCCATCCGATGGAAACTAGCAAAGACAATGTTGGTTTTGCAGATGGCGGTGTGCCTCCTCAGGTGACTCAACAGCCTGCCACTACAGTCGAGTCAGTTGGGTTTCCAGATGGAGGGATCCCTCCTCAATCAGCAGGTCAAACTGTGGTCCAGCCTCAGGTTCAGGCCACTCAGCAACATTATTCTTCTCAACCTTTAGATCTCAGTATATTAGGTGGTCCTCCTGGTATGGCTGACTCTGAAAAGCCTCTTGCGCAACCTGTTCCTCCAGCTTCTGTCCGTCCTGGACAAGTGAGTATCCTCGTCTGCCCATGTTTTCTTGTATCTTAATATTCTTTATTGCTCAAATGTTTAAAATTGCCTATACTCTGACATTCATACTCTTTTACTAACCTTCATAGCTCATGCCTAGACCGCTCCCTGCATTTTTTCACACTTGTTCGACTTCTATTTCTCAAAAATTAAGCATGGTGGAAGGATAAGATTAGAGAAAATCAACTAATGTAATAGCCAGTAAAGTAGGAGAAAAGAGTTCAACAGCGAAGCCAATTGCAGAAAATTACAAAAGTGTAATGAAGGGATAATTAAGTGATTTACAAGGATTGGCAAAACAATCAAAGGATATAAGCTACCATATAAGGAATTAGAACTTCCAAACCCCTAAAGGGGATGGGGAACGATTAAATAAAATGGAGAGAGCTTATCTTTATCTTTGTACTTCTGCTTCATTATTTCTGCATTATTTTGTATGACTAAAAAAATGAATAATTATTTATCGATGACATGAGAATTTTCATATATCTGATGTGTATTATGCAATATCTGGTATATTCTCAAATCTTCTCTAATTGTGTTTTTACATTTCCTAATTTGCTTGCTCAGGTTCCTCGTGGAGCAGCTGCTCCAATATGCTTTAAGACTGGACTGGCACACCTTGAGCTGAATCAATTACCAGATGCTTTATCTTGTTTTGATGAAGCTTTTCTTGCTTTAGCAAAAGATAATTCGCGTGGTGCTGATATTAAGGCCCAAGCCACTATCTGTGCTCAGTATAAGATTGCCGTTACTCTTCTTCAGGTATTATTTTATATAAGAATCTGTTAAGAAGCTCAGCGCTTTCCGTTCAGCACTAATTTTGCCTATGTTCGTCTAATTAGAGGTTATTTTGACAATAGTTCTTTGCCTGCATTTTTGGTTGTGTTGTGGTGGGATCACAGCTTGTTAGTAGGAATTATACACTGTTATTTGAGCATTTCTAGACCTCATGCCCTCGGCCAATAAACTATTGAAGGCAATTGCATTTTGTGAGCGTGTCATGTACTGGTTGAGATGCTTAACTTCTTGTATTGCTTGATGTAAAGTGTATAGCAAAAACAAACTCCAATAGCATAGCATAACTGTACAAGTGATTAATTTTAAGATGTACCTTTTTGATGACTAAATAATACCAACCTACTTCAATTTTTTTTGGTGTGCTATTTGGCCACTAGTTTTTGCAATTATAAATTAAACCATTTAAACCAAGTTTATATTGATTTGCTTTGCAGGAAATTGGACGACTACAGAGAGTTCAAGGCCCTCGTGCTATAAGTGCAAAAGATGAGATGGCCAGATTGTCACGGCATCTAGGGTCATTGCCTCTTCTAGCAAAGCATCGCATTAGCTGTATAAGAACTGCTATAAAACGGAATATGGAGGTTCAAAATTATGCTTACTCAAAGCAGATGCTTGATCTCCTATTTTCTAAAGCACCTCCAGGCAAACAAGAGGAATTGAAGAGCCTAATTGACTTATGTGCTCAAAGGGGCTTAACCAACAAATCAATTGACCCCTTGGAAGATCCTTCCCAATTTTGTGCTGCCACCCTCAGTCGTTTATCAACAATTGGTTATGATGCATGTGATCTTTGCGGTGCTAAATTTGCTGCTCTATCAGCACCTGGATGTATTATATGTGGTATGGGAAGCATCAAAAGGTCAGACTCTCTTACCGGACCTGTTCCATCACCATTTGGCTGAGATTGACAAGTTGATGTACATTTTTGTCAAAAGATAAAGAAATTAAAGGGTCGATAATTGATATAATATTACAAGTTTTGGATGGAGGTGATCAGAATTTCAAATTATGACTACTAATCTACTACACAGACTCAATGCGATGCCTGCAAGTCCAACACCGTTGTTTATCTATTGTATTTTTTTCTACCTTTGCTCGGTGTTATTACCTTGTAAATTTTCATTTTTTCTTCTTTTCTTTTTTCCATCTTTCCTTTGGTTGTCTCATACTCAGAGAAAGGGGGGGGGGGGGGGGGGGG
>PYUH01000185.1:2533241-2556383 GCA_016808085.1 Suaeda aralocaspica
GTAGGGTGGGGGGGGGGGGGGGGGGGGGGGGGATGGAGTCATTTTGCAAGGTTTCATGTGGTGCATGTTTATGTATTATACAACCAAGCACGACTTGGCTCACTTGGTAGTACATGTGAAATGCTTGAGGTATGAGGTTCGAAGCTTGCCAAAATCGGAGTGTTTGGAAGTGGGGAGTTTATCTATTACCAAGTGTCTAGCTGCCAATAGTGAGGTTTAATCATGATTCTCCCTAACCAAAGTAAGTGTGCATGTATTGTGAGAAAGTGTTGTGGCAAAGTATTTTGTATTTAGGTGTTATTGCATGTATAGTACTATTAGTTAAAGCTTTAAGTTACAAACCTCTGTTGTTTTTGACATGGTTTTACTTGACCTTGGTGCCATGGTTTTGTCATTGTACCTTTGTTATCTCTAAATTTTGGAGCGATGGTGTTTGTTAAAGAATGAGGGGAAATGAATCTTTTCCTATATCTCTCTCCTTAACCAAGTATCCAAATAAAAGAGCTTGCCCCCTTTTTTTTTCCTTCCCTTTATCTCCAATTTTCTGTGCCCAAATGATATAATAGGGTTAGATACAAGGATTAAATACTTCCTCTGCTCCAATATAATTGCAATACTTACTGTTTCAACACCATTCACAAGCATCTATGTGATTAGCTTGTATTCAATACACCTAGAAAAACACAGTCATATGAGATCTCTTTGGATTTGTTTCGATGTATAATTAATTAAAATTTAATTTTTATAATTTTTATCGTAATAAAAATCAATATATTCATAGTTTACTTTATGCATTGGAAAGCGTGAAATAAGAAATGTTGTAATTATATTGGAGCATAGGAAGTAATTTACGGTTTTTTCATGGATTTTTTTTTTTTTTTTTATTTGGTCAAGTACCCTTTCGAATTTAGAGATTCATAAGGTACCCTTGAACACAATTGTTTATGTTAAATATAGCAATTAAAACTAAGTTACTTAAAATCACCTTTACCATCTAAAACTATTCGTCAATAACTCAAACTAAAACCACCTATTTAAACCTCCAACCACCACTTTCTTCAACAAAACACCCACGAATGAGCACCTTTACAAGCTGCCATAACCGCAAATCCTCACTAAATAGTAAATAACACTGTTACGATGTGCGTCTCTCTCTTAACCAACTCAAGTTTTTTGTCCTTGATTCTTCAAGACGGTCATGTTCTTGCTCTTAGAGGTGGTGCTACTTTGAGATTCATTTATTTTAGTATTTGTTTGGTCGCCCACTCTCCCACAATTCCCATAGGAATTCGTAAATTCCGTGATTTGTTGGAAAGAGAACCTCAAAATGTAGGCATTGTGAAATCCTTGGAAATTCGAAATGCCTACAAATATCAAAACCCCTCGGTGATTGGAATTATTACGAATTTACAATTTTCATACGACAACCAAACCAGTTATAAGTAATTCCTAAGATTAGCATAAGGGGTGTTTAAATTCGTGTCTATTCAACTCCTGTTTATATTCATGAGTTGCATGGTTATTTGAATATTTTTTTGAGTTTTTGCGTTCAAATCTTTTTTTTTTTTCTTCTTTTTACTGAGAAGATAGTGTGTTTTTGTCCAAGAATTTTTGGTCAGGGTTTGGGGATTTGCACCTTGGAGGTTCTTGGGTCATGGGTTTTGGTGGTTTTAGGTGCGAGTTTGGGTGGAGTTGAAGTGGTAATGGGTGCTTTATGAGATTTTTGGAGTGGAATTTGAGTCTTTGATGGGAAGATTTTAAGTGGTATTGGGTGGTGTTTGGTATGGATGAGTGGTAATGGGTGGATGGTTTTTGATGTGAGTGAGTACAAAGGTATTCAGGGCCTGTTTTCTTCCGCTTAAAATCAGCTCAGTTCAGTTCAGCTTATCTTTTCTATTATTTTGCTACTCATTAATCCTTCATTAAAAAAATTTCAGTTCAATTCAGTTCCAATCAGTTCAGTTCAGTTGTTTTCAGCTGAAGTAAACAAACCCCCGGTGGCCATGTGGTTTTTGGTGTGAGTGAGTGATATTGAGTTGGTTTTGGGGGTGATGAAGTGTTGGTTATGGGAAGGTTTGGGGAAATTTTATTTAATTTATTAGTCTTAGTTAGTGTAAATAATCGGATCTTTATATCTTAATTTGAGGGTGGGGGTACGGAGTGGTAGAATGATTGAATAGCACTATGACCTTGTTCTTTTGTACTTATTTTCAGTTCAATCAAATCCACTTATTTTATTTTATGTTTCATATATTTTTATTTTAATTACAATTTTTATTGTTATTGTTTTTATATTCATAATAAAAACTAAAATAGGGAAAAAAAGAAAATATAAAACATAAAAATAAAACAGCATCGTATATATTTATATATAAATAAAGAAAAAATAAAACATAATTCAAAATATAATTATTATAAATTATAAAAAAAATTAGTTCAGTTTAATGTCGTTCAGTTCACTAATTTAATTCAGTTAGAATAAACCATAAAGAACGAGCCTACCAATACAATTGTAACCCCCAAAAACAAACGCACCCTAAAGGTTTTGGAGTTGCATAAGTGTAATCAAATGCAATTGTTTGATTTAATTGTGTTATAACTAGAGAAAATAAATAAATAGTTTTTCTTTCAATGTTATGAAAACATAACTCATGCACTAGCTCATTTTACTTGATAAGTTTACTTGACAATTCATTTTTATGAGGATGGGGGAAATTTGTTAGATGGCATGACTAGATGATGATGTGGAAATTAGGTAGCAAATCAACCCTACTTGAAGGTGATACATGACTGATATATAAAATAATACTCCCTTACATTTTGGTTGATGCTTATACTCTTTTTATTGGGGAATTACTAACAACTCACAGTGAGATGCTTATTAAGCATTTCACATGTCAAAATTGTAAATACACCCAACTTTGAGGTTAATATACGTATATACATGTATATGTACATAATTATACATATACACCTACAAAAGGCATACATGTAGAAATACAAAAACCCACCACCCCATCTTGCCAACCACCACTGGTTCACCACCCACCTTCACGGTTGCCCCCCCCCCGGTCCACCACTGGTTCATCACCGTTAGCCGCTGGGTTGTCGGTGGTCATGGGTTTGGGGTCGATTTGGAGTTGTTCATTCACTGGGTTTGTCGATTTGGGGTTGTTCATTCACTAGGTTTGTCGGTGGTCATGGGTTGTTCATTCACTCGCGATTTGGGGTTGGGGTTGTTCATTCACATTGATCGCATGTCCTATTACAAATCAAATCAAATTCAAACATTTACTATAAGTTTGGAGCCAAACTTGAACCCATGTCCTATTACAAATCAAATTCAAACATTTACCATCTCAACCAATTTTTCTTGATGTTTTACTTGTCTATATAGTATCATATATTCTTTTTATTCATTAAGTAAATGAGAGATTAGATATTCTTTATTTATTTACTTTTTTTTTGTCACAAGACTAGCTAAAAAATAAATATACACACTAAGGTTAAAAAAAGTAACATCCGAAACAACATCGGAGCCGATATGCTAGTCTATTACTAAACCATGTCTCGCTGACATGGTCAATGAATAAGTGTCCATCTTAATTGAAGTTCCCTACCAAAGCTAAGCAAGACATCATCTTTTTTGTTGAATTTCAATATTTAATTACTTCCTCAGTCTTTTTTAGTTGCTAATCTGATCTTGCTATTTTAAGATTTTCGGTACTATTTATATTGTAACTTTGACTCAATTTGGTGTTTAATATGTAACGAAAAATATAGTCAAATGGAATCATGTTTAATTTGTCTCGATGATGTATATTTTCTGAAAATATAATTTATATAATTTTTTATTATACAAACTCAAGACATTAATTTTATAAGTTGTGTATTGGGAGATGCGAATTAAGAAGTAAATGTAACATGTTATAAACGATTAAAGGAGTAGTTTAGAAAATGATGGATTAATCTTTTTTGAGTATTTAGGAAGCTACTAGGGGCTATTATTCTTTATGTAAAACTATTAATGCGTCAACAACGAACTATTTTAATCAAAATCTCCACCACGTATATTCACATTATGACTTTGGATGGATGAAACATTTTATAAAGCCTAATTTAGTAAGAGAGATTTGAGATTTGCTTATAATGAATGATAATCTCTATTAATTATGTCAGGGTCGGGCTATCTTTTATTTTATTTACGTCTAGAGCAAAAAATTTTTGCTTCTCCACATACTTTAAAGATTAGTACCTTTTTAGCTTATTGTGCTCGGTCATTGGATGGAAGAAAGTGGTTAAAAAGTGTAAACCAATAATGTAAATTTAATATACATGTGAAAGTAAAAGATACCTCAATTGATTAGTCTTTTTTTTTTTTTTTTTCCCAATTTTAGGGGATGTTGGGACTTGGGATCGATTATTGTGTTCAATTGCGGGTTTTCAAACCACAAAATATTGGTGGGTATTTACCGAAGATAATGAGAGAATACACATGTGGCAATCAAAGTGTTTTTATTTTGTGGTTGCGCACGCGCGCAAATCAGTTGTAATTTACGGCTAACTTCATTTTAAAAGTGTGTATCATATCTGTTTGAACTTCCACGCCTGATAATATGAGATGATTTATAGACGCAACAAGTCATGTAGATACAAGCCTTTTAACTTGTTTTTTATAAGTCATTTTTTCACGAGCTAAGTCGTTAACTAGGTGACTTCACTGATGACTTGGTTTATCATTGTATATGTTAGCATAACAATTTAAATATTACGGTATCATTTTATTATTCAAGCAATTGTTATTCAATTCAAAAGTTATGGTACAATTTAGTTCATTTATGCTCTTTTCCTTTTTTTTTTTATTCTTATTACACCTTCCCCTTACATTATGGAGATAAAAAGATTTCCAAACATGTAGTAAGTTGTAACTCTATTATAAGATCAACTACATATATCAAGATCATGATTGCATTATAATTAATTAATTTATAAATATTTTATATATTTAAAAAAATAATCCTATAATGTGATTACATTCCTTTTTTGGACAATTATTGATGACTCATTTCATATGCAAGTTAATTAGAAGGTTAAGTTATAGATGATTATAAGTATTATTATCAATTAGTTAAACAACATTGTACTGTTTTTACATATAAAGATAGAGATCTTTCAAATCTTATCATCATATATATTATATATCAAATGAAAATCAAGCAATAAATAATCTAATCCTTGGATAATATGTCTTATTACATTGGTAATAACATGTATGCAAGAGCAATAGTTTAAGAAATAACTTACAATTAATTAAGAAAAGAACTCTATAATTAATATTCTGTGTAGATGTGTGTGTGCTTAATTAAAAAAAAAAAAAAACGACATTGAATAATAATAATAATAATAATAATAATAATAATAATAATAATAATAATAATAATAATAGTTCTAATAACTAAAGGATTAAAGCTTAAGAGACAAATCAATCTTTGAACCCTTTTCCTTATCATAGTTGGAATCACCAGGAAGTACATGCTTGTCGTCTTGAAGAGTGTTGCTTGTTGCATTGTTGTTGTTGGATTTCATTGCATCTTTAATTGTATCAGTTGACATAAACATTGGGAAAAATTTGGATGGACCGTTTAAATTTGGAATTGCTTGACCTCCTTTGTCGGATTTGTGCAAGGAAGAAACACCGTTAGATCCATTGAAAGGGGTGCGAAAATTAGTTTCCATCCTTAGTCTCTCAATTGATGACAATGAATTCATTAGAGGTTGCCTAGGAGGCACATTATGCCCAAAGTGATTATAACTAGGCATTATTGACCAAGAAGGCTTATGAATCATAGATGATTCTAGTCTTATCCCAAGAGGGCTAGGGGGACGATAATATGATCCATAGTATGGCATGTTGTGTGTACCTGAAAATGGAAAATATGGAGATGGGTAGCAGTTACCGAATTCCATGGCTTGATTAAAGCTTATATGTCTCCTCTTTGCAAGAGCCCTCTCTTGTCTATGAGCATTTTGATGGCCTCCTAAAGCTTGGGAAGTCGAAAACTTCTTTTTACAATAGTTGCATGTGAAAACCCTAGCAATGGAAGGATTTTCGTCTTGAATGGTTTCGTTGATAGGTGGACTATGTTCCATTGATAGTGCTTGCTTGAGATCAATAAGGCTTGAAGTTGCTTCTAATTTATTAGACCCCATGTTTGATCCTTCATTTGAAATCTTTAGGTCAAGCATGGGACTTTGAATATTGGAAAATAGTGGCTTGGTGGGTTGTTCATCCTCTTCTATAGTGATGATACCCTTCATTTTGTGTATTTTTGGATCTAATAATTCTATGTTTTTTTGAGAAAGGGAAGCATTTGAAGGTTGTTCTTCATGATGAGCAACTTTCATGATTAACTCAAACTTCAAAATTTTAATTTGCTTTGGAAAAATTGAGTAAAACACATGGGTATATATTGAGAAGAAATATGGGTAAAAGATCATCTTTCAAAAATAGAAAATAGATTATCTTGAGTGATATTCACCATATTATACCATTAAAGTAAATTCTTGAATATGATCAACAAAGTTAAGATTTTGTTGTAATCAACTTGAAGTAATAATTACTAGCTGTCTAGCTAGTTTAGTACACAGTTTGATATGAGTAGTAAATTTGATGTTACATTATTGATTTCAACATGTACTACAATAAAACAATATGCTATATGTGAACTACAATAAGTCAGATTGTCAATAGTTTATCTATCCTTTTACAATTTTCATGGGATATCACCTTCTCAAGCACACTGATTTAATATATGAAATTTTTGCGCGTGTGAAAGAATAATTAACAGTTATGTATGGATATGATCGATTCACATAATTAATTACGCGTAATAAAATGGGGAATCCTAGTCAATAACAATGATATGTTTAACTGAACATATCACAATGGTAAAAGTGGGAATTTTATAGCATCATATGATACAAATAATGTGTTATGATGTTCTTAATCTATGATATAATGATACTAGATCGAAACTCTTGTGATATGATATACTCTATTATAGTAGTGATATGATGCTAATATATAAGCAACTGTGATATGATGTACTTTATTTGGTAATATCATATTATTACACTTTTGTCATTATGATATCTTTGCTAAGCATATCACTATGATTAATGTAACCCGACACCAATAAAATAGCTAGCATACAAGTGTTATCAACATCAAAATGGGGAAGCAGAGCTTAATCCAATGCAACTATTAAGATCTTTGATTAATACATCAAAAAGTTAAATTTATGATCACGTATTTACATTTTATATAGTATTATAGTGAATAAGTTGAAAGGTAAAAAATAAAAATATGTTTGCATTAATATTTCCAAGATGATACATTTTTTTTTAATGTACATTCGGTCTAATTGATCCATCTTGGAAATTCATGCATGCATTTAGACAAAGGATAATTTTTTAATGTATGTAATAAATAATACAGGATGATTAAAAAAAATTCTTTAGTTTGTTTTTAATCTTAAATTATAAATTTCTCCTAACCCTTTTGAAATTGTGTGGAAGACGTCTCTAATGATAAAACTTGTTGAATTTGGAGAAAAGAAGAAATCCATGCTTATATTTGTACGTGCTAGTTAAAAAAAAAAATGAATTTATCACACATCTTAACTAATCGCTTATGTTAAAAGTCATGAAATGTAAATGTTATGAAATATCATTTAAATGAAGTTATGAAATGTTACTTAATTCAATTTTGTTTATCAAAGTTAAAACTAGAATTTTCTGGTGTTATCTCCGATATTTTTTTCGGCAGAAGAGAAAGTAGAAAGGACCCTTAAATAACTAACGCAAAAATATTTCATAATTATAATTATGGTTTATTTAGGAAGGAACGATAACAATAAAAATATTAGGGTTCGCATATGAACTTTATAATCCATTATTTTGGCATAGAGGAAAGAAAATGGTGCAAGGTAAGAGAAGCTCCAAAATCCAACGAAGGAGATGCAATTGATTACTTCATATTTAAGAGATGAAGAGTTCGATGAGTTTTAGAGAAAAAAAAATGTATTTTTATCGTAACATGAGATCTCATATATGTTCGTAGCATTTTAAATTTTACAACACATAAATTTATGAAATTTAATGTTACAAGATTCAAATTTTCCCTATGGCCTTCTAAAATTAGTGCGCGTATCTTATATTATTAGTGTAGTAATGTAGTAATATTATGGCGCATCTAATATTACTATTGTAGTTATAGATTTACTCGTTGTTTTAGTAGTTAATGTAGTCCCAAAAGGAAAATTAATTAGAAAGATTATAACGTACATACATACATGTGTTTTGCGAAATTTATTTGATAAAATCACTATCAAATTTGAGGTCAATGTTAAAAATGGTATAGAGCGCGGACAATAGAACAAGAGGTTTGTTTAACTGCTACATCATTAAAAGAATAAACCTATCATGAATAAATCTTTCATCAGTAATAGACAAACCCTATAGAAGTTCATGCATGAGACATAATAATCTACCTTTTTGTTTTATTTTATTTTTATTTTTATATTTTCTCCACTGAAACAAAATGCCACATATGCAAATATAAACCTTTTTTATTATTTTCAAACCTCTCCTTATTATGTGTACCTCGAACTCCATGAGTAGCAATAAGGGCCAACGTTTATTTATTGGATGTTCTTTGAGAGTATTGCATGGATATTTATATATATGTTTGTGTATGTGTGTGTTGAAAATTTAAAATAAAATACTTAGCTGAAATTGAAGTGAAATATAAATACATAATAAATGAAAATTGTAACAAAAACTAGATTTAACTTGAAAACAATTTGATTGAATTAAGTTAAATTGATTGGAACAAAGCATAATTTTATCTAGAATTTATATAACCCAAATTTGAGTTTAAAATGAATTGGAATGATATGAAACTGACTGATATTATACAAGTTCAACTTTAACGACGCAATCATCAATCATTGAATCATGGTATACTAAAACACATACAACTAGGTAAATGTGGAGTTGTCAAGTGTCACAATCTGATTCGCTTCGTAGTAAAAATAATATATTTAATATACACAGTAATATTCTTCTATTCTAAATTTATTAATTTATAGTTTAATTCAAAATTTCATTCTTTGTAAATCAATTCAGTAAATATTATTTTTTTTCTTTCAAAACAAAAATACCCTCCTAAAAATCCTCTACAATCGTGATTTTTGGGAATAATACCAAATAAACTCTTAGAAATATTATTTTTTGATGGGATATAATGGCTAACTAGTTATTGGCTCAGACGATATTTCGGGTTATTGCATATATATTTATCATGACTAAGAAAAATAAAAATAAAATAATCAATAAACTTGATATGAAAAGTTTAAAGTATATGAGCAGGGCGATACACACATGTAAGCATAATTAAAATTGGAGTTGTATAACTATAATTAATGCAATTCTATATAAGTTTTAATTGATTTAAGTAAAATAGTTATCTATAAAGTTTTATTTTTGCATCGTTAATACAAAATGGTTCATAGATTAATGGTGACATTATTACTTTGTAATAAAGAGGTCGTGGCCTCGTGGGTTCAATTCTTGATATAAACTTTTTGGATGAGGATTATTGAACTTCGATTAGAGGTGTTATGACAACTATGCATAGAGAGAGTGACACGTGGCGGCTTGCAAATTTCCCTGTTGTGTTTTAATATAAAGTATACATATTGAGATGATAGTAATTATAAGAACTTTAGTAATACTAAGATCTGGTAGCAGTTAATTTATTTCTTAGTTAATGCTAAATAATTTCTATAATTGGTTACTCCGTGCTATATAGCTAACAATTGAATTTTGCGCATGCTTAATTGTATTGTTGAATTTGATGCCAAAAGGTAAAAATACATTTGAAATCTTGACATTATTCAAAAGATGGAAGAATCTCTTAAATTACTTTCAAAAAATATATAGGCTTTTTTGTATTTTAGTACCTTATATTTATCAGTTTTTGAATTTTAGTACCTTATGTTTTTATTTTTTAATTTTAATACCTTATATTTCCAAAAAACACAAAAAATGGTATCAGTTAACATTTTCGTTAGTAATTCCGTCTAGTGGGGCCCAATAATAGCTATATGTTTAATTTTTTTCTCTTTTAAGTCATCTCTCTCATTGACATCCATTTCTCTATATATAAATTACTCCATTGAAACCCAATAAATTCTTAAATTTTTAGCTATATATTAATTGAGTAAGGGTTTTTGCAATTGAATCGGTTTTTTTCGATTCATTTGTTTAATTTAGGGTTTTAGTGGTTGAAATTCATCCCATAATGTTCAAAAATTCAACCTTAAATCTTGTCTGAATTTCCTATAAAAAAAATTGTTTGGCATATGTTTTAGTGATGGCTACAATAGGGTGAGCTTTGTTGAGACTTGAGTTATGACTATTTAGAAGACTTAAAAATCATATGAGATTATCACTGGCAAACAGTCCATATTCTCTCATATTGTACCAAAGTAATTGATATATACTATTAGAAAAGACATTGGAGCTAAAGATGCTAATTATAATTAAATTAATGCTTGGTATATTTGGAGGAGAAACCTCCTTGACTTTTTGTAAACTTCTTTATTTTCTTTAACGAATTTCTTGCTTACACAAGAGCTTTGGGTAAATTTTTAGGGTTTAATATGGGTTTTTAGGCTTCAATTATGATGATTGTATTGATGACTGAAGAGAGAAAGTGTAATAAAATGAGGGAAATTAGTTGGAATAAGGAGGAAATTAAATTAATTAGTTAAAGTGAGCCCCACTAGACGGAATTAGTGACGGAAATGTGAACTGGTACCAGTTTTTGTATTTTTGGGAAATATAAGGTACTAAAATTAAAAAATAAAAACACAAGGTACTAAAATTCAAAAAGGGATATATATAGGGTACTAAAATACAAAAAAGCCAAATATATAAGATAATATAATCTGTGAGGGTTTTATTTGATTCGTCTCAATAAATACATTATTAATATCAAATTATTAAAATTTTTACATATATACAACAAAAGTTTTTTAAGGTCAAACAAGTGCATTAGTAGATGTGTAGGTCAAAACGTATAAAACAAAAGGGAACAGAGGAAGTAGGAGTTTTGAGGGAGTTTAAGTTCGAGCGAATTAATTAGTGAGCGCTAATTGAGTGAAACCTTGAGTTTTGTTAATCAATGTTGTTTAGTTTTAATTTATTATCAGTTCATGGTGACAACATTACATTAGGCTTAGTTATAATTGGTTACAAACTTAGTTTTTTTCCATCATAAGTTTTACTATTATTTCCAAATACTAAGGCCGCGCCCTTTGCATAACTTAGTGTTTTTATTACTAGTTAAGTTTTAGAAGTGGTTCCTTGTGTAAACAATCAAGCTAGGGCCATTGATTGTCTTGCAAAACAAGAAGTTGCTCAAGTAGATTCATCATGAAACATCATTACATCAAGAAAGCATGTAAGGTTTATCTAGGATAATTAATGAAGATTTAGTGGAGTAGCTCGTCTCGCCTTGTATTTTGCATGTGGGCACACCCAAAAAAATCAATTGCCGTTTGCACCAAAACACAAACATTTAATGTGACTTTTTTTTAGGGAGCTATAAGGGTGGAAATGAGAATCGATTCCAAGACCTTCTGGAACCGGGAGAGAAGCTCTAACCAATTGAACTATCCTTCATTCTCAAATTTAGAGTGACATATTAACATAGGTTTATATTATGGACAATTATAAGAAGTCGTTCATGAGATATTGAGATACCCCATGTTACCTTTTGAATGTAAGTCATTTTAACCATTTCGAATTATGAGAAGTCGTTCATGAGATATTGAGATACCCTAAGCTAGCTTTTGAATATAATTAAGTCATTCTACGTACACATTTCAACCTTAGTCATTGATAACTACGGTTTAATGTGTGTTGTTGTGTTATGCCATTTCGAGTTTAGGTTTCTTCCACTAATTATAAGTCCAGTTCAGTAGTTCACAACTTCACATCATGTATTCATGTGTTTCAATCAAATTTGATATCTTACTAAGATAAAACTTATTGCACGAGTCAATAATGCATTTGTTTAACTTATTTTACTTAAAGTAAAACATAGTTAAATTTATGTAAACTTATTAATTAGAACAAACCTAATTTGATTAAATTTTATTTATTGGGATTTTTGTCAAAATAAAAGATCTTAAGTTTGTTATCAAATTTTGCAAATTAAGCCCTTTAAGACAAAAATCAATGTTAAGATATGTTCATATAATATATTATTGTATGTATTGATTTGCATAGCTGGCGTAGGATATTGTTTCCTAAATATTACTAGTTTAGGTTCTCTCCACAAAAAAAAAAAAAAAAAAAAACAAAAATTACTAGTTTAGGCATGTTATATATACTCTCGAAGGATATCAATAGAGCTGAACCTTTTTGCCTCCGATATATTTTACATGGTATCGGAGCATCTTGCTTAAACCTAAACTATAATAGACAGTGAACGGCCATCAACAGTAGCAAAAATTGAACCTAATTCTCCTTTTTACCTTAGGCCGCAAGATCGCCCTGACGATTATATATATCCAACTCGAATTTGTAGCGATAATTATGATGATTAGGCTGCAGATATACAAATGGCGTCAGAAGTTTGATTTTATAAATGGAACTATCATATAGGTCCGTGTCCTCCATGTACGCAGTCGGATTAGAACACCATTAATGCTAAACTAGTTTCGTGGATAACAAACACCATTGACCTTGATATTAAGAGTACTTTGACGAACGAAGAAGCTATGTGATCATCTTAAACAATGGTTTGCCCTGGCTAATAGTCCTCGAATTCAACAATTAAAATTATCGTGTGAACAAACAAAGTCAGTGTCTGTTTCCACTTATTTTGGAAAATCAAATGCTTTATGTGAGGAGCTATCTCACCATGAGCCTATTATCTCTTGTTCTTGCTGTTCAAATTGCAAGGTAGGGGAGTTGCACACTCAAAGACGAGAGACATGAAGTTGTTTGAGGATGTCTTTCCATTCCTTCACCCACGTACAAGAGGTGAACATTGAGCCGAGTAGATTGGTCATATGGGATATGATGTTTTGGTTGATTCAAATTTCGATGATGTGATTGTTGAGAATAATGTTATAGAAAGGGAAAATGATACGACAGTGTAGAAATATATGAATTAGGTTTTTATTTCTCTTGTGCTGTACAGAAGTATATCACGCCTTATATATATCTTCCAAGCTTGACTAACAAGGAAACCTTATGTACAACTAATGGCCTACAATTACTCCTAAACATGCTCCCTATACAACCCATAATACACACGTTTTAGCTAACAATATACACCATATATCAACCAATATATTTCATATATCCAATACTCCCCCTCAAGTTGGAGCGTGAAGGTCCCGAACGCCAAACTTGGACAGTAGAAAAGAAAACTGAGGAGCATTTAATGCTTTTGTGAAGACATCAGCCAATTGTAAGTTCGTACGAACGTGTGAAGTAACGAGAACACCAGCGGTAAGTAACTCGCGAACAAAATGACAATCAAGCTCAATATGTTTCGTACGCTCATGAAATACTGGATTAGATGCAATATAAAGTGCGACCTGATTATCACAAAATAGTCGAACTGGTTGAGTATGAAAGACACCAAGAGAGGCCAAAATATTCTTCAACCATTTGATTTCAGCACAAACAAAAGCCATAGCCCGATATTCGGCTTCAGCGGAAGAACGAGACACCGTTGTCTGCTTCTTAGTCTTCCAAGAAATAGGTGAAGACCCAAGCAAGATAAAATAACCAGAAACTGAGCGTCTAGTTAGAGGACAACTACCCCAGTCGGAATCACAATAAGCATACAACTGCAGGTCACTATCAGCACGGAGAAATATACCTTGACCAGGATGTCCCTTAAGATAACGCAAGACTCGCATTGCAGCATCAAAATGATCTTGGCGAGGGGCTTGCATAAATTGTGATAAGATATGAACAGAATATGAAATATCGGGCCGAGTAATAGTAAGATAAATAAGACGACCAACAATACGACGATATCTTGCAGGGTCAGAATAGAGAGGACTGTCGGATTGAGCCAGTCGATGATTCTGAGGANTTTGGTAGAAGAAGAAGAAGAGGAGAAACCTGGAGGTAATTTCATATATACCTCCTCATGCAGATCGCCGTGTAAGAATGCATTGTTGACATCAAGTTGATGAACCTCCCAATGTTTAGTTGCAGCAACAGCCAAAAAAGTACGAACACTAACCATTTTAGCCACAGGAGCAAAAGTATCCGTGAAATCCTCTCCCTCCTTTTGATGGTTCCCCAAAACAACAAGACGTGCCTTATCACGTTCAATGGTGCCATCAGAACGATATTTCGTTTTATATACCCATTTACAACCTATGGGTCTTTTTCCGGGGGGAAGTTCAGTGATATCCCAAGTATGATTTTTCTCCAAGGCATGAATTTCTGTTTGCATGGCACGACGCCATCGGGCCTCCTTAACTGCGTCTTTGTAGCTTGTAGGCTCAACATTAGTAGTAATAGTAGAAAGAAAATGACAATGTCCAGAAGAAAAATTATTGTATGTGACATAATTAGCTATAGGATAGCGCATACCTGAGGAAACCGAAGAGGAATGAGTCGGCGGAATGGGGTTAGATGCACGAGCCGAGTGACAAATATAATCTGACAAATAAGATGGAGGCCGACGATCCCTAATAGAACGATTGGCGTCATTGTTGTTGGGTGTAGGTCCAGGCTGTAGCGGACATTCGGTAGAAGAAATATCCATGGAGCAAGACAAATCAGTAGAAGATCGTTGTTGTATTTCAGTTGTGGGTTGCTCCACAGGATTTTGGATGGAAGAACTACTCCCCCTTTCACGGGAAGTAGTAGGCAGAGAAGATGTTGGGAGACCAAAATCCCAATCCACCATATGAGAGTCCGAATGAGAAGATGTTGTAGAGGACTCACTAGAGCTTGAATAAGGAAAAATATTCTCATGAAACCGAACATCTCTTGAAACAAAAAATTCATGATTGTCAAGATCATACACCTTCCACCCTTTTTTACCAAATGGGTACCCAAGAAACACACATCGACGACTCCTAGAAGCAAATTTATCTTTATGACGCATCTTATTGTGAGCATAGCATAAACACCCAAATACCCGTAACAACTCATTTGATGGAGGAACGCCGTATAAATACTCGTATGGGGTTTTGCCATTTAGAACTTTTGTAGGTGTCCTATTAATTAAAAAAACAGCAGCATGGGTACACTCACCCCAAAATTCAATTGGTAAAGACGCTTGGAATCGTAAAGCTCTAGCAACTTCTAAAATATGACGGTGTTTCCGTTCAACGCGACCATTTTGTTGTGGTGTATGGACACAAGAAGTTTGTAATAAAATACCATTCTCATCAAAAAAACGTGTAAGGGGTCTAAACTCTGTTCCATTGTCTGAACGAACAATTTTGACAATTTTATTGTATTGTGTTTTGATCATAGAAAAAAAACTACGCATAAAACTTGGGACTTCACTCTTTTCTTTCATTAAATAAACCCAAGTGGCGCGGGAATAATCATCTACAATGGTCAAAAAATAATGAGAGCCAGTAAAAGATGCTTTCGTATAAGGACCCCACAAATCACAATGAATTAAACCAAACAATTCCGATGCTTTATTTGTACTTAGAGGAAAAACAGTACGTGTTTGTTTAGCACGATAGCAAACATCACAGGAATCCAAAACATTCTTTATTGTACTCAATTTAGAACTACTTAAAATAGAAGACATAATCTGACTTGAAGGATGCCCAAGACGTTGATGAAGCAAAATGCCCGTGTCCACAGTGGCTGCACCGGAGAAAGCTTGTGTCACTGGCTTGAAGAAGTAAACCCCATTCCGAAACTCACCCAGTCCAATCGGCGTCCTCGTAATGCGGTCCTGAACAATACACAACTTATCAGTAAAAGTCACAATACAATTAGAATCAAAAATTATTTTCCCAACTGAAATTAAATTGCATTTTATATTGGGAACATAAAGAACATTATCAAGAGTTAAGCCGGATGACAAACGAACACTCCCTCGTTTAGTGGCAGACGCATGTACACCGTCAGGAAGACTAACAGGTAGAGGAGGCATCTCAGAAGTATTAAACAAATGAGATAAAGTACCAGTCATGTGATGGGAAGCACCACTATCGAGAAGCCAAACACCAATATCAGAAAGATGCTTACCACTCAATGATTCACTAGCAGGTGAAGTTTCAATAAGAGATAAAAGCCGCTGCACTTGGTCAGAGGTAAAGCCCGGAACCGAAGTCGAAGAAGATGTAGCAGGAATTGGAGAAGTATTAATATGTTGCGAAGATGCCGAAGCAGCGTTGGCAACGACTGGAACAGTGGGCGTGGAAGCTGAACCACGACCTGCAGTGCCGCGACCACGACCCCGAGAATGCCGCCCCCTACCACGACCACGAGAGGCGCCAGCGGGGTATCCTAAGCGTTCATAACAGTGATCATAATCATGGTACAGTTTGCCACAATATGTACAGCTCAAAGGGCCACTATGAGAGCCATTAGTAGGCGTGAAACGAGGCAGAGTACCACTTGAATTAGATGTGGTGACAGCAAAACTGAGAGCTTCAGTTTTATCATCGCGATCACGCACAATATGTAAGTGTCGCTCCTCTTGAGTGACTAGAGAAAAGGCTTTGTTCAAAATAGGAAAGGGTTCCATACCCAAAATTTGAGTGCGAATAGCACCATACTGGCCATCGTCAAGGCCCAAAAGAAAATCATGAGTGCGAGCAGTTTCAAAATAGGCACGAATTTTAGGGGCAGCCGAGCACGTACACCCGCAAGTAAGATCTTCCGCCCCATATAATGCATCCCACAGGGACTTGAATTTGTTATAATATGAGACTACAGTCATTCCTTTTTGACGAAGAGTATGATATTCAGTTTTAAGTTGATGAATGCGAGGACCGTTAGTAACAGCATAACGTTCCTTCAAATCAGTCCACAATTCAAGGGCAATTTTATGTCCAGCAACACTTGGTTGTATAGAAATATCAATAGAATTAAAGAGCCAACCACATATTGTAGAATTATTAGCACCCCAAGCAATATATTCAGGACTTTTTGGATCAGTGGGTTTAGAAATATCACCATTAATAAAACCTTGTTTATGTTTTCCTTCAAGAGCATTAAGAATGGCTTTGGACCAAACATCATAATTATCACCAGTTAAAATATACTTGGTCAAAGGCATACCTGGACCTTCAGAAGGATGAAGAAAGTAGATAGAAGATGTGTCATGAATCAACAGCGGCATCTTCTTATTAGTTTCATCAGCCATGAAGGAGTTAAAAAAAAAAATATAAAAGGAAAGGAAAAGGTAAAATAATGACAGGTTGAAGAAAGCAATGGCGGCTGGGAAGCGTTTTTGAAAAAAAAAAAAATGGATCTTAAACCTTTAATCTGATACCATGTAGAAATATATGAATTAGGTTTTTATTTCTCTTGTGCTGTACAGAAGTATATCACGCCTTATATATATCTTCCAAGCTTGACTAACAAGGAAACCTTATGTACAACTAATGGCCTACAATTACTCCTAAACATGCTCCCTATACAACCCATAATACACACGTTTTAGCTAACAATATACACCATATATCAACCAATATATTTCATATATCCAATAGACAGACATAATAGAGGACTAGAGGAGTAAATAGGTAATGACCTAGTGGTTGATCATCATGGCCAAGACATCATGGCATCCCTAAAGAGCACCACCGAACTGCAGCCAGCCACATCACAACAAGTGGTTGCGGTTATCGGGGAAATTCTGTGGGTTAAATTACGAGATTATGTGACCCACACAGTCATCGCAAAAATCCATCCTCGTCTACTCCGTCTCTACAACGACCCTTAGTTACACCCTATCCTATAGCACATTATTATAATTATGACAAATTTTCTGCAAATTATCGTAATTTTTTAGCAATTATTATTTTGAGTCCCAAGACCTGAAATCATTTAATGAGGCAGTGAAGCATGAGGGGTGGAGAAAGTCAATGCAGGAAGAAATACGAGCTTTGGAGGATAATGAGACGTGGACTTTAGAGGAATTACCACCAGGAAAACGTGCTATTGGTAGTAAATGGGTTTGCAAAACAAAATTTCTTTCAAATGGAGATATTGAACGTCTCAGGTCTAGGTTAGTCATGTTCAGCAATCATCAAACACCGGGCATTGATTATAATGAAACATTTTCTCCTATGGCTAAGATGACTACCGTCCGGGCCTTCTTAGCTATTGCTGCATGATAAGTCCATTTTATATTCATTATCTACTCCCATTTTATATTGGTTTTTGGCTCTAACATGGCTCTTTTGAGCCCGTTCTACTAACTTTGGTTGCTTTTAGTGTTGGTTGCTTTGCTTTAACATTTATTGCAGGAATTGATGTTTTTGTGTCGGTTTCCGCTTTATCCCAAACACTTGGCAAGTTGGTGAGAGTCTTGACCATTTTGAGAAGCTAAAAGGAAGCTAGGACGTGATTTAGAAGCCTTTGGGAAGCATAGAAGTCAAGTTACAAAGTAAACGAGCGAAGTTGGAAGCTCCGGGGGGCATTTAGCAGTGTGCTCGGGCAAAGTGCAGTGTGCCCGGGTCGAGTGCATTGTGCCCGGGCAGACCGGGCATACTGCTCCGAGCGCGTTTTTTCGATTCTTCCTCCTTTGTTTTGGCTTAGTACTTAATGAAATTGTTCTTAGGTTATTATTTACGCAATTCATTATTCAAGAACCCTAGTTTTAGTTAGTTTTCTCTCAAAAGAGGCGATTATTGTGAATTCATTAAATCATTCAATTCAATACAAATTCAGGTTTCAATTCAATCTTAATTCAATTCTCTTTAATTCATGTTTAATTTTAGTTTATGTTTTTAGTTTTATTTTCTTTAATCTCTTATGCCCTAGTTATTGTTTTATTTCTAGTTTCATAATTGTTGATTATTTCTTTAATTATGATCATGTCTTTAGTTTTGTTTCCTACAATTGCTTTAGTTTTTATGATCATGAGTGAGTAGTCAATTTTCTAGGGTTTAGGGAGACCATGAATAATTAATGGACTAATTAACTTAGATTGTTTCAATTCCACAATTAGTAGTCAATTTCCTATTATTGGCTTATTTGTTTACAATCGAATTGTGCGCAGTTTTAGTTGTAATTTTGGTAATTGTCGAATTTGATGCCGAGAGGTAAGAATACCACAATTAGAGAACTGAATAATAGGCAGAATTAGTCTAGGCATGAGCGAGAGCCGCTAGATGAGTTTTGAGGGAGTCTAAGTTCGAGAGAATCAGTGAGCCCTAATTTGACATAATTGTGAGATTGAACGTTCTTCGTTGGTGGATCCATTAGTTGATTCTTGGTGACCCAAATAACCCTAGACCTTAAATATTAGTTTTAATCACCATCATTTCCCGTAGTTAATTAGTAGTTAATCAGTAGTCAATTAGTTAATCGATAATTCTCAACCAAGGCCCTTTATACAGTTTAAGCTTTTTAGAACTAATAGTGTTTAATTGCTTCCCTGATGATTCGATCCTTACTTCCCTAGCTACATTAGTTAGAGTTGTTTGGTTTATTTTTGATAGGTGTGCGATAGCCTCATCACTGCATCAAAGAATTGGGAACTTTTCCAAATGGATGTTCACAATGTGTTTCTTCATGGTGATCTTAATGAGGATGTATACATGAAATTGCCTCCTGGTTTGGAGAATCCAAATTCGAATATTATTTTTCTTCTGAGAAAATCCTTGTATGGACTTAAACAGGCTCAAGATGTTGGTTTGTAAAGCTGATCACAGCATTAAAGGGGTATGACTTTCTCCAATCCTACTCTGGTTATTATTTGTTTACTTTTACTAAGGGATCTGTTCAAATAAATGTTTTGGTGTATGTTGATGATATCAAATAATTCCGCTGAGTACGTGCATTATCGCCTATCTTTCTGATTGTTTCAAAATGAATGATCTTGGACCTTTGAAAT
Source organism: Suaeda aralocaspica (assembly GCA_016808085.1). Lineage (NCBI taxonomy): Eukaryota > Viridiplantae > Streptophyta > Magnoliopsida > Caryophyllales > Amaranthaceae > Suaeda > Suaeda aralocaspica. The sequence continues at coordinate 2,553,391 of PYUH01000185.1, forward strand.
ATTTTCTTGGCATATATCGAGGTTTCTTGCAGTATGACTTACATATTTCTTTGCCAGCGAAAATATATTCTTGACATTATTTCAAAGGCCAGTCTAACAGGAGCAAAGCTGTCCGAGTTCCCAATTAAGCAAAATCATCATTTAGGTCATGCTGAGGGAGTCGTGCTTTCGGACCTAGAAATGTATCATCGTCTAGTTGGGAGACTTGTATATCTTGCTGTGACTTATCCACATCTTGCTTATTCTGTTCACTTTCTTTCTCAGTATATGCAACAACCACGGATAGAGCATTATGATACAACTTTGCGTGTTGTTAGATACTTGAAGGCGCCCCAGGCCAGTAATGGAGATTTTAATGGGGTTCTAATAAAAATCCAATTTTTGATGGATTGTAGTTTAGGTTTCACAACTTAAATTTAATTTTCAGTGGAATTTTATGATTGAAAACTAAATTAAAATGGATGTGGAACCTAGGTTGCATGGAGTCGGGAACAGGATCAAAAAAGAATCCTGATACGGGGACTGAAAACGGCTAATCTAAAAAACATTGTTAATGGGTACGGCCAATAATAATATGAAGAATCGGAATCGACCCCAATACGGGGACGAATCGGATTCGAGGACGGCTACTCATCGAAAGCACCCATGCTACATAGTGTGGAACAATATAATCTAACCATGATCAAATTATAACTAAGATTTGTAGCCTTCTCGGCAAGTAACATATGCAATTTTCTTGCTCACACAACTCTTACAAATTGATCAAATATAACGAAATTCAACTCTATTTTAATTTTATTCATGAAAACAAAACTAATTATAGGCATACTGATGAGACCGTCGCAAACTTATTAAAAATAAAAACCTAACAAAACCTCGTAATGATGTAGTAAGGTAAGTCAGCGTTGATCCCACAAATAAAATTAAGTCAAATAGTGGTCGCTATGAATACTAATTAGTAAAGTCGGTAAAAATAGGAGTTTGTGGTCTAAAACTATAAACTAAACTAATAAATTAAAAACTATATAATAAAGGCTCTTGAATTAAGTATCACCACTAGCATAATTAATGAAAAAAACTAATTCCTATCCCAAATATTTTTGCCTCTCATATATTTTACAATTGATAAAATTGACCTTTTAATTTTACTTCAATTTTTTTAAATTTTTATAATGAGCCTTCTCTATATTCTTTTGGCTAAAAGGTAAAGTTTTCGATCGACGACTAGCCAACTTTTCATATTTGAAGGGACAAAGAGAGTAAGAATACGTTAATATTGGTAATTTAGTGTGCATGAATTACTTGCTTAAAATGGTATAGAATCAATAAGCTAGAGGTTAAAAGGTTGACTTTTTGGCCAAAAATTGTACGTAGTAATTAAGACCTTAAAAAAAAAAAATCGTATAAGCGTATTAATGTACTTTGCCTATTTTTTCTTTTAAAAAGTCTTACTCTATAATAATAATAATTATTATTATTTTCATTAATAATTCGTAACAGATGTAATAAAAGTTTAAGACATATCCAAAAGTAGGGGTGTGCAAAACCGAAAATCGGAAATTTTCCGATCCGGAAATTCGGATATCCGGATTTTCGGAACCAACAAAATTGATTCCGTATCCGTTCCGGAAAACCGGAATTCCGAAAATTCGGATATCCGGAAAAAAGGATCGGAAATCCGGATATCCGGTTCCGAATTATATACTAGAATTTCTCTAAAATTTACACATATACCCTTAAAAACCGGATCGGAAATCCGGAAAAATTCGGAAAAATCCGGAAAACCGGAATTCCGGATTTTGTTTTCCTTAAAAATCCGGAATCCGATTTTTTTAAAAATCCATTCCGTATCCGATCCGGTTTCCGGTTTAAAAAACCGGAAATCCGGTTCGGTTTTTCCGGTTTTCAAAAATCTTGATCGGAATTCCGATTTTTCGGAACGGAATCGGAAAATTTCGGACCGGAAATTCGGAATCGTAAAATCTTGCACACCCCTATCCAAAAGTACATATCAATACAAACATATATTCATTTATTTTTTTAAAGGAGTTATCAAAACAAACATGATGATAAAAAAAATTCATAGTTCCTCATAATCATAAAAACTTTTAGGGTTAAAATTTAGTAACGAAATCACATCAAATTAAATTAAATGAGTTTATAAAAATTTCAGATCACATCAGACCCCACACATAACCTTCGTCTTCCACTCTTCGGTTGTTGGAAGGTTGCAGAGAAAGTGTCCTTCTCTTTATTTTTTTATTTTTTATTTTTTTTAAATTATGAAAAAAGCTTTTTTTTTTTAATTAAATATAAAGATATTAAAATTTACTTTTATCTTTAAATTATCAAGTTTGACCCCAAACAATTTCCTTTACATATATATATATATATATTTTTTTTTTATAAAAATAAATTAATTCTTCGTTTATTTCTTCCCACCTTTCCATTCTCTCATATATCAACAGCAAATTCTAACTTCCTCAATTTTTTTATTTTTAATTATTTTTTAAAGTTTATCCTTTTTTTTTTTTTACTTCTTCTGTAAATACTTCTAATTGATTCCGTTTTGCTTAAATAGATTCCACTGTTTGTTTTGTGATCTTTTGCCTGCAAAAAAAAAAAATTCCCTAATTTTTTTTTATATTTTTCCTTAATTTATTAATACAAATTTGTCTTTTTTGACTGGAAAAATTCTGAAGAAATTATGAGGAAGAAGCTTGATACTCGTTTCCCAGCTGTAAGTTTCTCCCTTTATTTTATTACTTTATTTATTTTTTATTTTTTCATTAGTTATTGTTCATGATTTCTTATCGATCTATCTCAATAATGTAATCAGATCTGAAATATGTGGGTAATTTTGTTGCTTTTATTGATTTAGTGGGTTATAATTGTTTTTGTATTTTAGTTATTGTTTTTGCAAAATTTTGGTTTTGATTTTGGATATTATGATTTGGGTTTTTTTTTTTTTTTTTTTTTTTTTTTTTTTTTTT
>PYUH01000185.1:2556404-2580386 GCA_016808085.1 Suaeda aralocaspica
TTTTTTTTTTTTTTTTTTTTTTTTTTTTTTTTTTTTTTTTTTTTTTTTTTTTTTTTTTTTTTTTTTTTGGGACATTTTTTAATGGCTATTTTTTTTAATTGGGTAAAATTTGTTGATTATGTGGTTAGTTTACTGATTGCTATATCATATAATAAAATGATTTTTTTGATGGGTTTGTTCTTTGAGAATTTTTTGATTTTGGGATATTGGATTTTGATGATTGCCCCTATTATGGGATGTATGTGTTATGGTTGAAAGGTTTGTGGGGCTAATGTTTGTAGGGTGTTAATGTAAATTTGTAATGGTTTTGATGATGAGTTTGATCCTTGATGAATTTTCAACATAATACAGGGAAAATGTGATTGGAAGGTATGATAAAGTTTGGATCTTTTATGTTCGAATTGGCGGAAGATATGCTGAGGTTGTTTGTTGAGTTGTGTGATTGTTTTCTAATAGATCAAAATGGTGTAACAAATGGAATTAGTTAGATGCTCTTTTGTTCGCAGAAGCTAATGTGATTTGCCTCACTTAATGTCAATCACTATGCCAATGATTAGCCTTAAGAAAAATTTGAATGTTTCAATCATCATGCCAATATTAAGTAGTTATTGGTGTTTAGCAATTTCTGAGGTTTGAATTGGCAATTTGGTGTTACCTGATTTATTGTCTTGTGATTATTCGAATAATTCTTTGATCTACTTCTTTACAATTGGCTCACCATTCATTGTAGTATGACCTGTGTTTTTTTACCCATTAAGATTGCTGAATAGATTAGGCTTATGGATTTAGGGACAAAGATAAACCGTAATAGTTAGTAGTTTGTTATTGTAATGTGTATATGTAGCAAACTAGCAAAATAATTTTACTGTTTATGCTGGGTCTATAACATTTGTTGAGTTTGTGGATAAAATGCACTATAGCATCATGAAGGAAAAAGGTCAACCTATAACTTTTTATAGAAAAATGGTGGAAGGTGGAAAATTATATGCTATATACTGCTATTGGAAATTCTGTAGAATTATTGTTATTGTCTATGATACACCTTGTATCTCTAGTGTCAATGGCCTGCTTCTACTTTGTGCTTGGGTAACAGTTTTAGAGGGAAGAACGCCAGAATGGTTTCCAATAATTTCCGATTTTGCAAGGAATTAACTAATTGAGAAGGAATGGAAATTGGATTCCTCTTGTTTTTGTCCCCCTCTTGCCACACACATCTTTACTCTAAATTGATCTTGTGCTGTCTCTTCTCCTCCTTTCTCCCCCAGTTTTTTTTCATCTAACAAACTACTATTTTTCTCTGTTCTTGTTTATTATATATTTACCTTTTCACCAGTTCTACATGCACAATGTGTTTTTCTTGTTAGTGTCTCTTGTGACCATATTGTAATACATATTTAAAATGTGCAGGCTCGAATAAAAAAGATTATGCAAGCTGATGAAGATGTTGGGAAGATAGCAATGGCAGTTCCAGTTCTAGTTTGTAAGTATCATACAGTTTTGGATTTTCTATTTTGGAAACTATGATCTTGTGCTCACGCTAGAGTTCATATTTATGCAGCTAAGGCATTGGAACTGTTTCTGCAAGACCTTTGTGATCGTACTTATGACATAACCCTTCAGAGAGGAGCCAAAACTATGAGTTCACTTCATCTGTAAGTTTTCAAGGGTGGTTTTGTTTGGCTTTCTTATTTTACACTATTCTAATTCACTATTGTAGTTTATGTTTATGAAATAGCTAAGATATAGCTTCAAATAGGATGTAGTGAAAATGGGTCTTAGGCAATCAGTTAACTTTTGCTGCATCTATTAGGATTTATGCTGCTGTGATCTCTCTTTACTGACATTTTGCTGAAGTTAAATTAGGTTTACTGATAATGACAAACCAAAATGCTTTTAGGATTCACCATTTCGACTGTAGAAGTCTAGGGCAGGACTATTTTCATGCCAAGCCCATGCTGCCTGTGTTTGATCTTTGATATTAGGCTTTTATATACTACATATATAAAAAAATGTTATATTCCTTTGGGCATTGCTGGTGTACTGATCTATCACCATCACTGCAGAGTCTTTTAACATCCTGTAATACAGTGCTAGGGAAACCTGTTAGGTGATTTTATTTTTGTACGCCTTTGAATTGTTGGATGAAAAATGAGAATCATCTTATGATATTGTAGGCACTAGGCAGCCTTGATTAGCCCAGCATGTATGCTAGCCTTGCTAGGTGGTGAAATGGGCATTTCTGCTGGAAATTTTTACGGTTTGATAATACTCCCTATGTGATGATAATTATATGTGCCATAAGCTCCGTATGTGATGTCAAATGGAAAGGGGCTCGTCATTTAATTTCTTTGAATAGAACTTTCCAGAATTACACATCTTAGGGATCTGCAAACATCTTTTTTTTAAACTGTTTTTGGCTGATTCACGTGTACAAATTTCTGACTTGGATATATTGTTGTTAAGTGAGTTTTGTCATTTTGTGGGTACGGCCTTGAGGATAAGTGGTTCCTTGTGAAAGCTCAAGAGTGTTTTGTATTTAAAACTAAAAAATAGTTTGGATATCATTTATGCTTTTGTTTTGCTTTGAAAATATGAATACTTGGAAGAATTTATGGTTAGAATACTCAGAATAAGATGAACCAATTTGTCAAAATCGTTTGTTATCCATTTGCACATCCCCCTTACTCTTCCTTTTACCTTTGAGGCTACAAATTGCATTGTTTGCCATTAACTATTGGCCGAACTTAATATTTACTCTCAATTTGTTTTTTCCATGGTGCAACTTTCCAGCCAATAAGATCTTGAAGTATGATCTAGGCTGAAGGCTGATGCCATAGGTACCGATTTCTGGTCAAACTCCCAAATATTCCTGCACCTCTTAATAAATATTGAAAATGAATTTCCACCCTTTTTTCTCCCCGTATTTGTAAACTGCTCACTTTGTTCACTATTGATTCTTTCTTAATGATTGAATGCAGAAAAAATTGTATTCATAGCTTCAGCATGTTTGATTTTCTGAAGGATGTTGTGAGCAAGGTTCCTGATTATGGTAATTCTGATGCTAATGCAGATGATCGAACTGCCACGAAGAGAAGGTTAGGCATCAGTGCAATTAATGTCTGATTGGCTATGTGATTTCTTCCCTTGTTTATTTCCTTTTGGATGTGCTTTTATAATTTTCTGCAAGAATGACTAATAAAACGTTATTTATTTGCCAGAAAATCTGCTGTTGATGAGTATCATGACAGTGATGAAGATTCAAAGAAAAGCAGAATGGTGAGGCATACAATGCTATTTACTTGAAAAAATACCAGCAAGCTACATTAAAATTTTATGTTGAGGATTAAAGTTTATGTTTTGTAAATGCAGCAAGAATTGAGCCATGCCAGTAGCAGTGGTAGAGGAAGAGGTCGTGGTCGAGGGAGAGGTCGTGGACGAGGAAGGCCACCCCTAGAAAGGGACCTATCCTCCCACCATGAGATGGATGTGGAACCATCAACATCTTTTGAGCCTATCAGCAAGCCCAACCCTATCCAAGTACCCAACACAGATGATGATCCTAATAAGCTCGATCCAATGAAGGAGAGTCCTATTGTAAGTGATGCTGCGGATATGGCTATCCGTAATTTTGATTTGAATGCGGAATTAGCTGAGAACCATGATGCTGGACCCACCGTAACACAAGAAGAAAATGCTGATACTGCTGGACCTGCACCGGCACCTGCAATTGCACCGGTTGAGCCACCACCTGAAAGCAAAAACGAGGAGTTAGTCTCTGAAGTTGATGGAATGGCCATCGACCCACATCAGATAGCCCAATTTCACTCGAGAGTAGAAGAAGACGAGGATTATGATGAAGAGTAGGTTGCAAAAGTTTCAATGTAGGGGATAAAATGTAGGAAAATATGTAGATGAAAGCGGAGACCTGTTCCTTGGAGAGTTAGAGGGAAAGGAATGTCCCTTTAATTTTTTTTGTCATGGTCTCTACTGTAAGTGTATAATTGATGTTCTGTAGGTTTTAGTAAGAGGTATGCTATCTTCATTTTTTATTGCAGAAGTATATTTAACATAGTTGAATGTCGTTCACACTTCATTTATTGCCGTTCTTGGTGGTCCTTTTGCTTCTCTGGCCTTTTTTTTTACTCTGTTACTGTCTACACTCTACAGGTAGCTGCTAGAAAGCGTAAACGACAGTGATGTAGATACTGATTTTAGATATCAGTTTCCAAGACCTCTAGTCCAAGCTTTGCTGTTAAAAGTGAATCTTTCTAAGAGAATGAAAATAAGATATGTAATTTGTTAGGCTCAGTTGATCAAAATCTTGTTTTAGGCATCCGTTCAATGGTCAATGAATCAACAACTCAAGATATTAAGGATTCAACAACCTTTGTGATTGCAATTTGCAAATGTTTTTCCACCAGCTTTATCTAGATAGATTTAGTTTATCCACTCGTTATCTCAATTTTCTACTGGTATCATATAAGAAAACAGAACAAGCAAATAGTTTCAACTCATGTAGACAAAGCCATTAACATAAAAGGCATAACCCATCATCACAAACATACAAGGCCACAATACTCAAACCGAGTCAGCTGTACTATTAGCTCAAATTACTGTTACATGACGAGATAATAGAAAAGCTGCAAACAAGTACTAAAAAAGCATTAACACACTATTACTTCTCAGGCTCAAAGCCACACTTTATGCAGGTACAGAAAACAGATCAAGCAGATACTTCTGTTTATATAGACAGGCCATTAACATTGATAAAATGATGGTTCAACACTTCAAACCATCACAAAAGTCGAGGTTATCATGCTAGCACTATATTACCGTTACATGACTTGAGATCAGGAAAACTCAAAACGAGTACTTAAAACACGCACTACTTCTCAGGCTCAATGGTTGCCATCTGATTAAGGTTGTAGTTGCCTTCGCTGTTTTTGTGCACCTCCACATTGAAAGACTCCTCCTTTTCTCCTCTCTTGACCTTTAAGTGCAAGTTAAACTTTGCAGTGTCATCAGAAACCTATCATTTAAGCAATTCAGATCAAATTATAAGCAAAAGTTTAAATAGCTTTAAAAGATGAGAGGTTTCCATGCAGGTAACAAGTGAGAGCAAGAATCTCCTAAGTCAACAACCTGCTGCAAAATACACACCTAAGAAATAACAAGTAACATTTGAATGATAGTTAGCTGAAGTGAAGTGAAAAACTGAACAGGTCCCAAGTCATCCAAATGCCTACAATCAGCTAGAGTGATTAACCTCAATTTGTGTAACTCCAATTCAAAAGATGTTTGAAGAAGCTACTTCATCCCAAAATCACATGCCACAAATCTATTTTTTTGTCATCCCAAAACCATAGGCAACTTCTACATTCAGCAAATTAAAATTTGAATATCTATAATATACTTTAAATGGTAACAGAACTGGCATTATATTCAAGATCATCCCAAATCACTTCCAGCTAAACAGATCATCCACAAACGGTAAAAATTCAAATCCGAAAAGTTAAGTGATTTTTGGAAAACTGTTACAAAATCTAACACGAGAACAAACCTCAGCCTTTGCATGAGAAACTTCTTGTAGCTCATAAGGAAATAAAGAGTTGGATCTTTGCTGAATGGTCTTGATAGCATGATCTGCAGCATTTTGCACTTCAGGGTCATGGACAGCCACTTCTTTCCATCCTGGGGCATGTCCTTCTGATAATATAAAACAAGTTAGTGCCAGCACGCTTTTGACTAACGAATGAATGATGAATCCTTTGTAAATCATTTTTCAGCATCATAAACAATGTCCACAAGAGTAGTTCTAGGAACCAAAATGTTTCAGATGTCTACATTTCCATATAGGCTGCTAGGTAAATTAATCAAACATGCCAACATAGACATCACATTTTGTTCATAGCACCGTTAAGGCATTTATGATTTGATAGCAATATTATTCAACTCACAAGGCCTCAACACTAATAATTCTACACACCAATAGATTGGTTGTCCAAGAATTCACTTCAAGGCCACAAGATAAAGGGGGCATGCAAATGAGATTCATTAAAAGTAAATGTTTAAACAACCCTATGCAGCTTGCACCATCCTTTCCTTAAAGCTGAAGATACTATAAGTACGAATACTATTGACACAACACATATCATTAGTTTTAAAATATATAGGTATGGAAAGTACTCATACATAACTGCCTTTGAGAACACTCAAAGTGAAATGAAATGAATAGCCAAAAAAAATTAAAAAGTGGAATAGTCATTATAGAATGGATTTTCATCAAAGCTACACACAGCAACGATGATTCTCCATGATAATACAGCATTCCTACAATAAGTTCAAGTTCAAACTACCACTGTGCATATACTTTGGTATATCGAAATCATTTATTTGATATACTTAACATTTAACACCAATTATATTTTCCAAAGGGGAACAAGTCTTTAATACAAGACTCAATCACTACCTCTATTAGCACCAAGGTCCGACGAAGTGATCGAAGGGGTTTCATCAGCATGCTTGAATTCCTGTAGCTCCTTGAAATTCAGCCACGGCTTCACCCATACCTTTGCTTCATACAACTTCTTCTTCCCCGCTTCGATAGCCTCGATAGTGAAGTGATGCAACGTACCCGCAACCACCTGCTCCTTGGCCTTTACAACCCTTGCAAACTCCAGCAAGGCATTCTTCATTCAAACAAAAAAAAAGGAAACAAAGTGAAACAATATTACAGATTATCCCTTATAAATGGACATAAGAAAGAATTTACAACACAAAATATCATTATATCACAGCAATAATAGAGCATGATCACCATTTTCTGTCAAATTTCACATGAAACTTTCAATCTCCCAATTGATCAAACTAAATTATGATTAAACTAACAATAATTCTTCTTCCTATTAAGTTCATCATTAATACAGGAATCATCATTAAGCCCATTATAGCGAAATGAAGAAATAAAATAACTTCATGCAATCATGCATAAAAATTGATCAAATTCCCCTAAAAAATCCAATTCACAAGTTTAGAAAAACAAGAACAAAAAACCCACAAAATCTCAATAAAATTAAGATATGGGCATCATTTAAATTACAGTAATTCTCCTAAAAAAAGTCGAATTTCCAAGTTCAAAAATGCAAGAAAAGAAAAACCCCACAAAATCCCAACAAAACCATGCAGAATCAAGAAATGGGTCCAAAAAATCCTAAAACTAAAATAAAAAAAAAGAAAAAAAAAAAACAAATTCCAAGTTCAAAATTGCAAGAACATAAAACCCCACAAAATCCCAACAAATAATAAGCAAAATTAACAAAAGGGCATCATCAAAATTCAAAATTTCGAAAAAATAAAAGAGAAATTCTTAATCAAAAAATTATAAAAAAAAAATAAAAAAAATAAAAAAAACCTGTTTTTTGTTGTGTTCATCAACAGCAAAGCGAGCAAGGCTTTCAATCTCAGCATCATTAGAAGCACCTTGGGATTCGCGCAAACCACCTAGAGTAGCCATTGATGATGGTACTTCAGATTCAAAGTCACTACAATAGCCTTTTGATCCTTGGATAATATTAGCAGATGAAAATAGGAATGTTATTATGAGAAGAGAACATAAGAGAAAATGTGAGTGTTTAAAGATCATATGAACTGATTTTATATTTTGCTTACTTAATTAACAAGTATTTAATGAGAAAAACTGAGAATTTTGGAAGTAGAAGAATAATTTGGTTTGGTTTGGTTTGGTTTGTGAAACGGTTGATATAGATGTTGTTGAGTTATAGTTCTGCCAAGTTATATGGCACTTGCTTTGGTTTGATTTTAGAGCCGACACGTGCAAGGGCACACCGCATTGGATATAAATTATTTCGGTCAATATTAGCATGTTCAAAATAATCCGATATGAGAAAGTCGGATAATTTTCATTTTTTTGTTTTAGATAATTTGGATTGGATTCCGACACTTGTCGAAATCGGATACATATCACACTTTTTTTATTGTCGGATATCCAAAATATTTCAAATAGGCTTCTCGGATCGAATCAGTCGGATCGCGGATCGGATTATTTCATTGAATTTATTAGTTCTGTATTATTTTCAAATTAACCTTTTGCTTTATAAATACATTTTCGGAACATTGGATATTTAATTATCCGATCCAGCATTTTTCAGATATTTCGGATCGGATATGGATTACATTTTAGCCGATCTGAAAAGTCGGATATCTGACTTTTCAGATCAGATCGTATCGATTCGATTGAACACCCCTGGTCAATATATTTGATAGGGTTGTGCAAAATTTCATTTTTGAAATTCCAGATATCCAGTTCGGAGCTATAGAATTCGGAAAATCAAATAGGATATCAGGATTTTTAAATCGAAAATCCGAGTGGATACGAAATGAGTTTTAAAAAATTCGAATTTCGAAATTTTAAGGAAAATAAAATTCGGAATTTTGTATTTCCATATTTCCGATCTGTTTTTTAAGGGTGTAAAAGTAAGTTTTTGCACAGTTTTTAATGCACATGTTTAAAATGTTAAAATTTTCTACTAGGCATTATAAAATACTAGATTTGAAACTCATGTCTTGACCCATGGCACTCTAGCTTAAGAAATCCTCTTCAAGGAAACTTTATCAAAGCCTTTAGAAGTCGAAATTGAGTGCGGGGCGTCTTTAAATCACCTACAACACATGGTAAAAAAAAAAAAAAAAAGACGGAGTACATGACAATCCTTTGAAAGTTGATAACAAAGGATATAGGTCTCTAACAAAAATGACAAAATTTTTACAGGGTATTCCTATGGTAAAAAATAATGGGCCCTCGAGGAACTTGATGGGTTCGAAAGGTCATAATACAGTTTCGGAAGAGAAATAGTGCTTAGTTTACCTTTTTCGATAATCCTTTGAATACGGAAGTTATAAAAATTTTAGAGGCCGAAATCAAGCATGGGGCGTGTTGGGATCACCAAAAACACATGATAAAAAGATAGGGTGAAAACAAAATGGTGCTCGGGACAACTCTTTAAAACCTGAAAATGAAGAATATAACTCACAGTTTTCGAGGGTTTTGGAGTCCCCGAAAAACAATTGTTGAAGATTATACATGGTGTTCAAGATATGGTAAAAAAAAAAGGGCCCCTGAGAAATTTTTAAGCGTTCAAAAGGTTATAATACAGTCTAGGGATAGCAAAAAAAAAACCACTTACCTTACATTCCCTCCTTTTCCGATAATCCTATGAATAGGGAAGATAACAAGGCTTTAGGGGCTGAAATAAAGCATAAGGCATCTCAGGATCACTTACAAATACATGGTAAAGGGAGAAGAAAAGACGGAGCCGAGGCATCCCTTCGGAAGTCAACAAAAAGGCTATAAATCATTGTTTTTGGGGATTTAGGGTCCCGGAAAATATATTACCAAAAATTTTACAAGGTGCTCCTAAGGTCAAAAGTGACTAAGTGAGCACTTGAGAAACTTATAGGGGTTTAAAAGGTTCATGTTCCCTTTTTCAACATTAGAGGATGAAATCGAGCAAATGACGTCTTTATAAAGCTATATTCAATTCTAATTATTTAAGCACTCTATTATAACCTTTTACAACTCAGAGGAAGCACTCTAATGCTTATAACCTTTTAAAGCTATGTTCAATTTAACTTATTTAAGCACTCTAATGCTTTTTGAACAAAAAAAAAAGTAATAAAAATAAAAAATAGAGCAAGTGAGATAAATTCAAAAAAAACAAAAAAAACAATTGCCTGATCATATGAGAGAAGTCTAGATAAGATCTTTTTTTTAGCTTTTATTTAGCAGTAAATAACTTTACTCTTTGAAATAAATAATAAATGTTACAGCTTCGGAAGATATTCTTCAATATGGTATCTCATTTATAATTTATTTTTCTTATCATGTAGCGTAAAAATAAGATCAAAGTTTTGTCAAAAAATCAGATCAGGTCAGATCATAATAAATAAAATAAGGTCATACCAGAAAATTTCAATATAAACCAGATCAAAAAAATTCAGAATAAATTAGATCAACTGAACACAACCTAACTTACAATTATTTTTGGAGATTCTGGGATCCCAATAAAAAGAATTGCAAAAAAATATATATAAGGTGCCCTTATGATTAATCAAGAGTCCCCGAGATATTTGCAGGGTTTCAAAAGGTCATAATACAGTATTGGGAGAGATAAAAACACTTATATTCTTTTTTCCGATAATCCTCTAAAGAGGGAAGATAACAAGATTTTAGAGGCCGAAATTGAGCATAAGGAGTCGACCTCGGATCACCTACAACACGTGCTATAAAAAAAAGGCGAAACAAGGTGGATCCCAAGACAACCCAGCATTCGAAAGTCGAAAACAAATGATATAACTCACAACTCTCGAGGATTTCGAGGTCCCGAAAAGGAAATTACCGAAAATTTCGTATGATGCTCCTATGGGTTAAAGAGGGCTCCCGGAAAACTTGTAGGGGTTTGAAAAGTCGTAATATAATCCATAGAAAGCAAAAACCACTTACATTCCTTAGAGAGCGAAAAACACTTAGGTTCCCTTATCGGTAATCTTATGACTAACAGTCAATTCAAGAAGCACAAGTCTTGTCGAACTCAAACCATAAGATTGGAACACCAGCCGGAGAAGGAACCAGCACTAACTCTTCTCATGAGGGTTAGAGAGTAGAGACATGCATCCTCCATTCTTCAACTGAGTCGAGTATAATGTAACTAATATCCTTAGAAGGTATTGCTTTACATGACTCATCGATCAAGTTAAGAACATCTTAACAACAACAAAGTAGTCACCAACCCAACATGCTACCTCAAATTGATAGAGTATAAAACCAGTTTTTGGGCTTCAACCACTAGCTTAAATTTTTAGTTGAGTTGGTCCTTTAATATGGTATCAGAGCCAGCGTAACATAAAGGTCACAGGTTTGAATCTCATCCACTCCTCCCTTCTAAATGGAATTATTAAGCGCAGGATATAAGGGGGTCCATGCTGCATCCACACTATTCAAGCCCAACGGGCTCTCGTGTAAGAGAGCGTGATAGAGTATAAAACCAATTCTTAGACCTCATAGCATCAAAAAAAAATTCTTAGACCTCAACTATCAGGCTATCAGCTTAATCTTTTGGTTAAGATGGTCCTCTAATATAAACGTAAAAAGAACATGAATTAAACTCTCAGTCTTCTTGCTATTACACAAACACACAATATTATTCTACTACTTTCATTTCATATTAGTTGCAACAATTGAATACTTTATATCTCATAATTCACAAATAATACTCAAATGTTGCAACTAATATGAAATGGAGGTAGTATCTACTTTTCATAAATCTTAGAATTCCACCATATATGAAAAATGAACTCAAACATTAGAACATAATAACTTGATAAAGGAGGAATATAACACACAATAAGGGCCTCTTTACTTCAGCTTAAAATCAGTTCAGCTCCATTCAGTTCAGTTCTGTTCAGCTCTTCTTTTATTTTGCTAATTAATTTGCTGCTAATATTATTCGTTCATAATATCATTAGTGTGTTCATAATTATTAGTGGATTAATATCAAAATAAATACTACGTCATTACTCCATAGTTAATTAATAATCAATAATCAACAGTTCAAAATAAATAATCCATAATTAAAAATCATTAATCCATAAAACTTTCATTTCAGCTCCAATCAGTTCAGTTCAACTATTTTCAGCTGATGTAAACAGATTCTAAGACGCATACACAAGTCAAACACTTAATTAATAACTTTGGATACAACCACAAATTAACAAGCCTCCAAAGTCCAAAATATGCTTACTTATCATATAAAAATATACGCACAATCATCCTAGAAATCAAAAAAACTTATCATATAAAGTTGAAACGTTGATCAATAAACATGTTGTCATCCATCAAGTTGAATACTTAGAACTTGTATAGAAACTACAATACAAGTAATTGTATTTCGAAATTCATGCCTAAATATAATCATTACATAGTTTTCCCATACTTCTTTTGTCAACACTCTTTTAAGAGAAAAATCAAAATATTGAGCAATTTTACTATGGAGGACAATGCAACACTATTAGCCTTGTGGTAAGAGCTAATTCATTCATATTTTTTTCCCCACTTTGAGTACATAAAATTGCCTAATCTAGCAATGCAATGAGTTTTAGAACAAATCATCCATCGACTCTTTAATTAAGTAATGTCGAAAATAATTAAGAATCTATAGAGTTGCTTAGTCCGGCTATGCAATGAAACACATAAACCCGGATACATTATTATATAACTACATAACTAATTCACTATAATTAACTTCCAACGGTGAATTTCTTGAACCTTCAAATATATTATTTATTAATGAATTTTGATTTATTTAATAATTTATTCATCTATTTTTTATTTTTTTTTACATGAATTAGTAAAATCTAGAACACGTACATCATGTATACTAGTAGTTAGCATAAATGAAAATTGCAATAATAAATTATTTATTATACATAATTGAAAAGGTAATGTTTTGAAATTCTATAAAAATAGGGTTATGCAGCAAGCTGTCTCCACCACTACAAAAAGGAGAACAAAAATAGTCGTGCTCACTCCTCATAATAGTTTTGACACATTCATAAGTCAATCTTACCATATCATTTTATCTTGATCTTAATCTGATCATAATAATCTCTTTTTTTGTATGCTTCATTTCTTCATTAATTAGCTCCTTTTAGCTTCTTCAATTCTCTCTTATTATCTCATTCTATATCTCTACTTATATAAATTATTGTTGAACTAACTAACTCAATCATAACAATATTGTATTGAGGGTACGTATGTACTTAATATTTTACCTAGGTTTATAATTCCTATATTATTAGCTATCAGCATTGTTTTTTTTTTTTAATTTTGAATCGACCTGTTTGTCATAGTTGATCCATCATGTCACTATTCCGATCATTCTCTGCAATTTCTAGGAGGGTGCCTGATCATCTTAAAGTTATCTCAGATCGTATTTATGGTATCAACTCTCAACACTTGCTTTTATTATTTTTTCTAATGTTCCTCAATTATTTTAGCATGAATTAGATATCTATTCAAAACACATAACGCATCCCTCCTCTATATATATGTATGGCTATGTCTTCTATACCTGCGAAACCTAAATTTGATCTTCATATGGATTATTGTATATTTTTCCTAGGTCTTAGCTTGCGTTTAGGAACTTTTTTAAATCATCAAATCCTTAAGCTTCAAACCATGCATATATTCAGCTAATGATAGATGGTTTTTGTGGTAGTAAATAGTAATTTCTAATTATTAGCATAATATTTTTAAACACTTTTTTTATTATAATATTCAATTACGTCTTATTTCCTCACATATATCCATTTGGTCATGTTATGAAACCTTTGAAATATTCATTTAGTATGATTTTTTTAGTTGAATTGGTGTATTCTCTTGCTATATATATATACCAATAATACATTACTAAAGATATTAATTATTACGGAGTAGTTCAAGTTGTGCATTGGAGACCGTAGAAAAATTAGCTGATAATCTCTAGCTAGTTCAAAGTTTCAAACCATGATTCATACAAGAACGTTTTGTATACAATCCGTGCTCACTACTATTCGATTTACTAGGAAAATTTCTTATATTATGTTGGAAGAGGAATATATATATATATATAAAAAAAAAAAATAAAAAAAAAAAATGACAGCAACAACAGATTTGCTTGTAAGAGCAGTATAAAATACATGTAAATTTTTTTCTTTGGAAATTGGAAGCTTATACGTTCTATGTATTCATTCTTTATCAAAATTACATTAATCCCTTTTAGCTAGCAGATTTAGGTGCATAATATGCCCCTAATCTTTTTATTAATTTGCAGGAAAAAACATTATATACAACTTTCTAATTTTTTATAGATTAATAACGATATAGGAAGACAGTTATCAAGGTACTAAAGCTTCAAATTTCACTCCTATGCAATATAACAGTTCGAATTTTGTTTCTTTCACTGTGCAGTTTTCGATTCCTGCTTATCAGCTACTATGAAGACAGAAAAAGAATGCAAAACATACTTAGCTGAAGTTGTTAAAAGCTTGCACAGCTTCCACCCAGGTGCATCAGTCATGGTATTCAATTTCCGAGAAGGGGAAGAAATGAGCTTACTGTCAGACATACTGATCAACTACGACATAGTTGTAGTGGACTACCCTCGACAATATGAGGGCTATCCTCTGCTTCCGTTGGAGATGGTTCATGGCTTCTTACGTTCTAGCGACAGCTGGTTATCATTAGAGGGACAAAAGAATGTGATTCTGATGCACTGTGAAAGTGGTGGTTGGCCTTTGCTCGCTTTCATGCTTGCAGGTCTTCTGCTGTACAGAAAACAGTTCAGTGGTGAGCAGAAGACACTTGATCTAGTGTATAAACAAGCTCCTAAGAAACTTTTGTCGCCTGCTTTAGCACCGGTAAATCCTAAAGGCTCTCAATTGAGGTATCTTCAGTATATAACTCAAAGAGATTTGGCTTCTGAATGGCCTCCTTCGGATGCACCAGTGATTATAGACTGTCTTATGCTGAGAAATCTTCCTCTTCTTGATGGTGGGAAAGGGTGCAGGCCTGTGGTTCGAGTGTATGGTCAGGATCCTTCAACTAAGAATAGTAGAGGAGGTGCTCAGATTTTGTTCTCGTCATTAATGGAAAATGTTCCTGCATTGAAGTATCCAAAGGTAAGCTTCTACTTGTTAGGTTACTCAAAAGCATGACCTCTTTAGGTTTCCTTGTATATATATATTTTTTAATTTGAACAATTTGTTATTAATGTGTAAAAGAGAGTATAATGAATATAGTGGTCGCAAGCTAAGCTTCTAATTTGCAGCAAAATTCACAGCAGCACTTGGATCTTATCGATTTATGTTAGATAACTGAGATTGCTAAGCTATTTCAAAATCATCAAACAAACAGTATTCACTTTCTTTGATTCTTGTAGTGCACAAGTTTTTAACTACTTAACTGCAGGAAGAATGTGCATTCGTGAAATTAGAACTTCAATGTGAAATCCAAGGCGATGTCTTCCTCGAGTGTATCCATTTGCATGATGATCTAGCAACTGAAGAAATTATGTTCAAAGTCATGTTCCACACAGGATTTGTCCAAGCAAACCAATTATGTCTTGAATCTGTTGAAATCGATGCTCCCTGGAACGCTAAACTCCCAAAGGACTTCAAGGCAGAGGTACAAGTTTTGTTCTCTTCATCCTATGAGTTCACAGCTATAATCAAGTTCAGATAATGAAGATGACTATCTTGTATATGTGCACACATAACTATATTGGTATTAAAGCAAACACAATACTTATTATTTCAGGCTCTCTTTCGAGACATGAATGAAGTTACAGAACTTGTTACCGTGGATGAAATTACAGAACATGTAACCATGGATGAAGTTACAGAACATACAACCACGGATGATGTTACAGAACATATTACCATGGAATTAGGAGGTGGTGAAGAAATCCATGATTCTGATAATGAGTTCTTTGAAGTTGAAGATATTCTTATCCCTATGCCTGGTAGCAAAGAGGTAAAGGATCTTGACACTATAATTATTCCAGAGATGAATTTGCTAGATAACAGAAACAAAGACTGCACATTGCACAACGGATCTCCAAGATGGGATTTGGATACAAAAGATATCGATATAACCTCCTCAAAAAACATGGCTCCTGAGGAAGGAAATCACCAAGAAGTTTTAGAGACAGAATCTGGAAAAATGAATGCTTCATCAAAAAACAATGATGAAGGAAACTACCTAGTTTCAGAGCCGGAATCTGATAAGATGAGCACTTCGTCCAAAAACATTGATCTTGAAGACACTGATGTTATTTCTCCAAAACAAGTTGGTTTTGACAAAAGATACTACCTAGCTTCAGAACTAGAATCTGATAAAATGAACAATTCATCAAGAAACATTTGTGTTGAAGATTTTGATGACAATTCATCAAAACATAGTGGTCTTGATGAAGAAAACTACATAGTTTCAGAACCAGAATCTGATATATTCAGCATGTCATCAAAAAGCATTGACGTTGAAGAAACTTCTGTTGTTTCTGCAAAACAGATTAGAGTGAATGAAGGGGACTCCCGAGTTTCAGAAACGAAAACTGATAGAATGAGCACTTCATCCCAAAAGAATGATGTTGAAGAAATGTCTTTAAAGAAGGTTGATCTTGACGAAGGAATCTGCCTAGTTTCAGGACTAGAATTTGACAAAATGAGCATTTCATCAAAAACCATTCATATTGAAGATTATGAGAACATTTCATCACTACAGTTTGGTCTTGACGAAGAAAGCTATCTAATTTCGGAACTAGGATCTGATAGATTGAGCACTTCATCAAAAACCATTGAATTTGAAGAAACTAACGTTATTTCTACAAAACAGACTGGTCATGATGAGGGAAACAATCAGGTTTCAGAACCAGGATCTGATAAATTGAGCACTTCATCAAAAAACATTGAATTTGAAGAAACTGATGTTATTTCTGCAAAACAGACCGGTCTTGATGAGCAAAACTATCTGGTTTCGGAACCGGAATCTGATAATATGAGCACTTCACCGGAAAACATTGTTATTGAAGAATCTGGTGCTATGCGTGCAAGGCAGATTGGTCTTGATGAGGGGAACTGTCAAAAGTTGAGCACTTTATTAATAAACACTGGTGTTGAAGAAATTGATGTTATTTCTTCAAAGATTGCTCCTATTGCTGAAGGAAATTGCCAACAAGTTTCAGAAGCAAAATTTGACGTAATGACTACTTCAACAAAATCAACTGATGTCGGAGAACTTGGAGTTATTTCTTCAAAATCTATTGCTCCTGAGAAAAGAAATCACCAAGAGGTATCAAAACAAGAGTCTGACATAACAAATACTTCAAAAACAATTGTAGTAGTTGACTCATATGGAAGTGAAATACAAGATGTGAAGGTGGAAATAGAGCCAAAACCTGTTGTTCCGATTCCTGCTAAGCCGAAGCAGCAACTTGCAAACAAGAAGAACAAATGGCAAGAAATTGCAGGAAAGACAATCAAGCAACAAAGAGTGATTTCTCAATGGGTGCCTAGAGCAAAAACACCTGAAATGATCAAACCGAAAGTACCTGTATATAAGTGGGTTGCTAAAGGACCAGTTGCACCTACAGAAGGCGCAGGTGGAGAATAGAGCAAACAGTTTTTCTATCGATGGTCTTGTATGAGAATTTTATTTTGTCCAACACAGCTAAGCTGATGGGAGCAATTTCTCAAATATTGTGATAGCTAGAAAAGAGATAATGTATTGAGTTTTGGGTACTTTCGATGTACCTAATAATATATCAAGCAGTACAATTCCTCTAATATGCATATTATTATGAAGTTGTATTAGACTTGATAACTGGTATTCTTGGATCTTTTTGGTCTTTATGACAACTACTTGTTTTCCAATATAATTATTTGTCATAATCTTCCTATAAGAAATCCTGCATTACTATCAAATTTTCAGTG
This sequence comes from Suaeda aralocaspica, assembly GCA_016808085.1. Classification (NCBI taxonomy): domain Eukaryota; kingdom Viridiplantae; phylum Streptophyta; class Magnoliopsida; order Caryophyllales; family Amaranthaceae; genus Suaeda; species Suaeda aralocaspica. Next base: position 2,573,949 of record PYUH01000185.1, read on the forward strand.
GCAATTGACAATTGCCGTTATCTTTTGGAGCGGCTATATGGTCATACAGGATTTTCAACTTTTTACTATTCCTTCCCCCCAAACCAAGTGATTTCAATTTTGTTCTTACCTCTGTAACCATATTCAGTAGTCACCATTCACCAACTACTTGGCAGCTTAGCACATTTGCTTTTATGCATCAAAAACTGAAAATGATACGCTAAGATGTTATTGTCACTTAAACACGCATAGGCAATTCCAAAAGAATGAAATCTGATATAAATAATGTTTAACAGCCAAGGAAACAAAATTTGTGGGTGCTCCAACATGAGGAGACCTACCGATCACTCAACTAATACAACACGAATGGGTGACTGGGGGTATACTACAGGACAGCAAGCATGTATACTTCTACGAGAGATTAAAAATCTGTACAGGCCAAGCACGCCTTTGGCAATCATGGCTGACAGCTGAAGTCTCAATTGATATGTCAATGGCTCGGTGTTGCGGTGCACGGGCGATACTAATGCGTAAATCAATCTTTGAGGCAGGGCAGGAATCAGTTCCAACTGCAGCTGATTTCTTTGCAACAAGTTTTTCTGACGAGAGTGCTATGGGTTCTCTAAAGGTGAAAATTGTCTGAGACCAATGTGTCTTCATTGTGTATGGAGATGTGGATAAGTTTGCTGGCAATTCTCTGCAAAACCTGCTTGTAAAACCAGTATCAAACCATAAAACAACTCCATAACACCACGTCAGTCCATATTTTGTATCAGTTGATTCAGAGATATTGCCCAACTTCTGTTGCAACTCAATACTAGATGTAAAGTCCATGTCCTCAATATTCATGGTTGCCAGATCAAAATTCTGAAATAAAGAAATTGAGCAATGTAAATCATCTTCAAGGTTCACTTTCACAGAAAAGCTCTTAACAAGCAAAGGCTTCAAGGAAAAGCACTAACATTGACTAACAGTAAGCAGTCTGGCCCAATAGATCGTCTATCATCATAAATCTTAGAACAAATTACAGCTTTTTTCACTAAATCTCAGCACTACTCGAGTAAACATGCCTACATGTATTAAAGGAGAACATACCTTCAGTACTGCAGTATCAGTCACTATATCATGGCTATCGACAACATCAACTATAGGATGATCAGCTGCGTCTTTCACGAGTTCTTTGCCGACAGAAGACATGTCAATGCCATATACATTGTCCCAGAAGGAAAGACTAGTACTGCCCCTTCCAAAACCTGCAGCAAACTGAAGAATATTGACAAATGACATAAGGTTCTAAGGAATTAATAGATAAGTGAAGCAAAAAGTTCCCATAAAATATATTAATCAAATTTGAGTAAACAAATTAGCACACAAGGTTGGTTTACTGATATTACAGCACGTATGTACCATATTTTACATGCTTCATATATTTCATGAATCTGATAGCCAAAAACGTAATGCAACACATAATATCTAAATGAAAAGAAGACAGGTCAGGCAAAAACACGTACTCAGCAATTGCTTTAAATTCATGAAAGTTGAAAACGTTCATCACTTTAGTAAATTCACCTTAATAACAGTACCACAAACGCATTAACCATTGAGTAATCTATAATATTTCTTAATAACTTCAGTGAGTATATCCAAAAAAACCTTGCAGTAAGCTTACCATCGTTGCTGTATCTGGCAGAATGGCACCCCCAGGCTTCAGCCATCGATCCCGTGCATAGAGGACAGAGCTGAGCATCGATTCATAGAGCAAACAATATCCCATCCATTCACTCAGTAGGACATCAACAGTGTGGGGTTCAATTGATACCGACTTCTCAAGGTCCTCAATCATACCATGGACAACTTCAACTACACCAGTATTCTGCATATTTACATTGATCATACTCTCACCCCGCAATAAGCCGTTGTCTTTCGCAATCTAACAATGGCACAACACACAAAATTCAACACAAAGACTTATTTGAAGTTAATGTTGATGTTGGTAGGGTAGGATCAAGGAAGAGAGGCTAAAAAGCTTTAAGTACCTGAGTGGCCACAGCTGTCATTTTCTCACTTGCATCCACGGCAACAACTCTTGAAGCCCCTGCTTGGGCTGCAAAAAGGCTAGGAGAAATAGTAACCAAGAATAAATATTACGAAATTATGATAGAGCGACAGCACTCGTAGAACCAAGAGATAGAGCCACACATAAAACCAACAGAAGGAAAATTACCAGTACAATCACCCCACAAATGATTATAATGTCAAAGAAAGAGGCCAAACAGCAGATACAGATATGCATGTACACTAAACTATATACAATTGAAAAGCAGTCTCACCTAAGTATACCAGTCCCGCAACCAACATCCATCACAGCAGCACCCCTAAAAAGAGAGGGATTCTTCAAAATTGCCTCACTATAGGAATCCATTCGAACCTGCATTGTCACAAAGGGGCTGTCAAAACATTATCACGTCATAAGTTCATTGAAATTACAGAATCAAGAGTGCAATTGTATCAATACTACAATAAATTTGCTGACCTTGTCGCTTAACATCTCCCTATGGATACCAAAGGAGCTATAGGATCCAAAATAACTTTCATTTACTTTCTTAATATCTGATGCAGCAACACTACCAAAAGAAACTTTAGGAGACAGGTTTTTTTTCTTTTTATCAGATAAGTCGCATCCAACATCACCTCCATTCACCAAAGCTTCCCTAGATGAGGTAGGAATAGAAGTAGATGCCAAGTCTTTGATTATTCCTGTATTTGAACCTATGCAGCCAGATGCATCAGCATCTACCATCAATTCATCAATGCATACATTTTGCACATCTCCCAATATCCGTGAAAGTTCCTCCTCGTCAACAGGCATACACTCATCTTCTTCAAAATCTTCATCTTGATCAAAGCTAAAGAGCAGAGGATCCCCTTCCACGAATGGTTGCAAAAATTTATCATCATCCCACAAAAGCTTCAATTCCTCGGAAATTTTCATCTCGTGAAGATGATTTAATAGCTCTTCATTGGACTTGCACTTGTGACCACAGCTCCAACAAGTGTCTTGCGCTACCTACAAACAAATTATCATCAAATTAATTCACAAGCTAGGCAGGCAAGCAAGAACAACATAGTACCATGATTACTCGCCAAATTTCGCCAAATTTAAAGAAGATTAACACAAGTTGAGCAACAAACATTGCTACATCATTTACTAGCAAATGAAAAATATGTTTACCAAGTAATTTCGCGCAATCAGCTAGTTTCAAATCAGCTAAGACTATCAACTAGCAAAACATCAGCTAACTCAAATCTCGTAATTAACAGAAGAATCTGCCTCTAAAATATACAAACACTAATTAATTATTATTGATTACTCCAATTGATTGTTCACTTAAAATAAAAACAAATAATTAAAAAAGCAATGAACAATATTTTATGAAAAAATACAAAACTGAAAGCAAAAATCTACTTTAATTGATTATCTTGCTCGCTGAAAATGCAAATTAAACGAAAAATGAGCAAAAACATTTTCAAAAAATAAAAAATGAAAAGCAAAAATTTCATTTAACACCATTAAGAAAGCAATTAAGAACTAAATTCAATCATTTGTTAGAATAATCAACCAAAATTAATTCAGAAAAAAAAAGAAAAAGAGAAATTAAAAAAAAAAAGCTAATAAATATACCATAGCTCTGATATAGTTAACAAGCTTAAAGCAGCCATAAAAGTCCAACCCTAAGTTCTTCTTTATACGCGGAAAATCGAAACGGTGAATTGAAGAACAATGTTGAAGCAAAGAATCGAAAGAAGTGAAATTGAATTCGCAAAACAAACACTTGAATTCAGAATCTTCAATGGAGTTATCTTCGTTATCGTCTGCATTCCAATCGTCCCAAGCTTCATCGATTTCGTCAATTTCTAAGTCTGAGTCTTCGAGATTAGGGTTGTTTTCGAGGGTTGACGCCATTGGAGGTGAGTAAGGTGTTTGGTTCGAAGGTTAGGGATGGAGATGAGTGATAAACCCCGACAAAACCCTAGCTACTAATACAATAGTCATTCATTTGTCTTTTGACCTTTTTACCCTTTTGTATGTTTGTACTTAAATTAAATAGAATTGAATTAAAATTAGGGTTGTTTGGTTGGATGAGGGGAAAGACATTGACTTTGCGAATGGGGATGAGGAATAGAATTATAATACCTTAAATTTAGATAGTTGTTTATTTTAAAAAAGAATAGAGGTGGAGGTTATTACCCAACCAGGCAACCACCAAACAAACCACTAAACCCCTCGCCTACCCTCCCACACCCCTCGCCAGCACCGACAACTTCCTCCGCCACCCCTTCAAACCCTAACTGCCACCGAAACTACCCTTCAGATCCAAACACTTTAAAACTAAAGCACCCGCCACCCCCTTAATTTATAATATTACCTCTATTTCACATTATTGCAATGATGATATATTTTTCCTCTCTTCATTATATCACATCGTTGCAAATAATATGAAACAGAGGTAGTATAACAATATTAGAAACTCGTGTAATATGATATAGGTGATATGATGTTAATATACTATTATACTTCGTATAAGTAATTGTGATATGATATACTTTGTTGATGATATGATGTATTATGTTGGTGATCGATATGATATATTGATATTAATACACTTTAATCATTGTGATATATTTAGCTAAACATATCACTGTGATTAACCCAGCACCCCCTCAAAAAGCTACACTTTGATAATGTAATTATATTGGCAAAACCTGTTAAGCAATTATGTGTAATATCCTTATTCTCCAATAACATTGTAAAAGTGTAGAAAGTGATCCATACATTTTTCTCTAATTATAAAACTTACCATGTGTTGTGTGAGTGTGAGTGTGAGTGTGAGTGTGAGTGTGAGTGTGAGTGTGAGTGTGAGTGTATGAGCTTATGTGATATTGTGTGAAAACATGTCAATAGTGTAAAAATACACAAACAAAAATCAAATACTCACATGTGCATTCATCAAATATCAAACTTACTCATCAAGTAATATAGGCATAAAGCCTCACCTAACATTAAGTTTAACTCTATTTCAAATACCTTCTAGTCCATTAAAACTACTCGATTTATAATTGACAAAATTTATAACAAACACTTTCTCTAGATGACATTTTTTATTAGGAAATAAAACTTGTTAGCATCTTAAAGGGGGCTAACGAAGCTTATCTTTACGGATGACCAAAGAAAAGGAAGAATTAAATGGACTAAACCAGAAGTTCATCATTGGATGATTATGACATTTATGTGCTAAAAAAACAGCCGCTTGATTTGCTTCATTGCATAATAGAAACATAATCAAAACTATTAAGATAAATAAGTAAATATTAAACTAAATTATAAGTTTCCCAAGAAATTTGCGAAATTCTATGAATATCATTAATTACACTTGTCTAAATGACATTAAATGGTGAAAAGGTTGTACAAAGATGACCAAAGTTTGTTGTAAAATTATTCAATGTGACTAAGAGTAATTGCTAATTTGAAGTGTTCATGTCTACTAATAAGGGTACAAATAGATGGGACATATCAGTGTATAAGCACTAAAATTACAACTCTATAGCAACCCTCTTATACAAATTATTAGGCAATCTTGTGGTGACAATAGTTTGTAGTGGGGTTTGCATTTGGGCAAATAAGCCTTTTTTTTCTGTCATATCAATGTCCTCAGGCATTAGCCCATCAGCAGGAGTCCAATTAAAATGGTGGATTAAATGGCCCAACATAGATGTGACCAAATTCAAACCAAATTGGGCTCCTGGACACACCCTTCTTCCAGCCCCAAATGGTAGAAGTCTAAAATCATGGCCTTTCAAATCAACATCTTCTTCCATGAACCTTTCGGGGCGAAATTCTAATGGGTTTTTCCAAGCTGTTGGATCACGAGCAATGGCCCAAATATTAACATGGACATTTGATCCTTTAGGAATGTCATAAAGCCCAATCTTAACATGGGCTTTGGCCTTATGAGGGAAAAGGTAGGGTGTTGGTGGATGAAGTCTTAGGGCTTCTTTGGCTATGCATCTCAAGTATGGCAAGTTTGAGAAATCCCATTCAGTCATAATCCTTTTAGATCCAATCACTTGTTCCATCTCAATTTGGGATTTTTTTTGGAGTCTTGAGTTTTTTATCAACTCCGCAATGGCCCATTCTACTGATGTAGCGATAGTGTTCACACCCATAATAATCATATCCTGTATAATAATAAATCAACAAATTTATTAATATTTGGCAAAGAAATGCATGTGTATTAGGATCGTCTTTATATATTTATTATTAGTCTATTACCCCATATTTCGTATAATATAATATATACCTGAAAGTTTACATAAAAAATGACTTTTCGAATATATACACTAATATACTATACCCTCCAAGTTCATGCTTCAAGTAATGCTATTTTTTTTTTTTTTTTT
>PYUH01000185.1:2589977-2627069 GCA_016808085.1 Suaeda aralocaspica
CCCCCCAAAAAAAAAAAAAAAAAAAAAAAAAAAAAAGGAAACTTAAATCTAGCAGTTAGAAAACGCTATTGAATAGAACTGTTGAATATATGTTTATACATCATCAAACCACATCCTTCCAAGGCTCCAAGGACTGCAATATGCATTTATTATTTATCATTTTTCCTTTTTTAATAATTGAATCCAAAATGAAAAATTCCAACCGTAGTTTGGAAAATAATTCGCATTATTACTTACTTTGATTTCCCATTTTTTAATGTTATTATGAAAAATCAGGAAAAAAAAAAGAAAAAGAAAAATTAAAGTATCTACAAACTAATTAAATGGTTATATCCTCATTGATTGGGAACTAATGACATGGATGTCTAACCTTTTTTGTAAGGAAAAATGGCTAATCTAATTGATAGGATACAATGTAACCTAATTGATAGGAATACATTAAAAATGTAGCCACTATAATAAATCAATATCAACGATTGATTTTCATTGACCAAAATGTAGCCACCCAAGAACCATCCGGTAATATTAGTTTATAATGTATTTAATTTGATTAACAAATTTATTTTACCACCATTGTTAATTGGCAACCACCATCGCAAACCACCATTGCCACCAAATCATTGTTGTCACCTTGCAACCACCTAGATTCAATACCCATCACCTCCACCATTCAACAACCATCACTTACCATAATTTCAACTTTATCACCCCCATCAGGCGATTCACCACAATCCAACGAAAGATTAAAACTTACCAAGAAGATAAAATAAACCTTGAATGGTAAAACAAACCCAAATTCAAAGAACAAAACAAAAAACATTCATTACCAATTTACCAGCAATACTGATAAGTGCATATTTTACATATATTTTACCCCCGTTCCCGATTGGTTTTTAGCTCTAACTTGGCTCTTTTGAGCCGTTTCTACTAACTTTGGCCATTTCTAGTGCTTTTGTGTTTTTTTGTGATAATGTGCAGGATTCAATGCTATTTATCATATTCCGTGCTATAATGGAGGACTTGGAAGAGTTAGTAGGGAGCTTTAGATTATTTGGGAAGCCTTGGAAGAATTTAGGAAGCATTAGATAAGGAATTAGGAGCAAACGAGATAAATTGACGAAGAAAGAAGCATGTGACGAAACTCCCCAGTAGAGAGCAGCGATCCCGTGTACTTGGCCCGGGACTCCTGCTCCAAGGCTCTTTTTGGCCTTTTACCGACTTGTTTTAGGCTTTGCTATATAAAGTCTTTTTCCTAGGTTATTGTACGTACTTTACATTATTATTCCAATTCCTAAATCTCTAGTTTTAACTCTCTAAGTTGTAGAAACTTTCAGTCATTCATCCAAATACAATTCCAGGTTTTGTTTCAATTCTCTTTATTGTTATTAATTTAAGTTTATGTTATTAGTTTATGTTCTTAGAATTAATTCTTATTATTAGATTTATTTTTGCATGTTCTAAAATTAATGTTATTTAGTTTATTTGATTTAATCATGCTTTTAGTATTAGTTTTTAAAATCGATTTGATTTATGCAACTTTTAATATGTGTGAGTAGTCTTATTTTTAGGGCATAGGGGATCCATGAACGATCCCAATGAAATTGTTTGGTAGTCAATTAGTTTAATTTATGCATTACTCTAAATTCCTGTTGTCAGTTTATTTGCTTGCAATTAAATTGTGCGCAGTATGTCTGATATTGTCGAAATTGATGCCAAGAGGTAAGATTACCACAATAGATCACAGGAACAATAGGTAAAACAAATCTAGGAACACCGAGAGGCGTTGGATAAGTTTTGAGCTTAGTTTTAAAAGGCGAGAGGCGCACAAAAGCGCAAACGGGTTGTGAGCCTTGCGTCTAGGGGCGCCTAGAATAAAAATATTGAAAAAAAACCCAAAAAACCCAAGGCGCGCCTCACAGTTGCACCTCAGTGCGCCTTTTAGCCCCCCTGCGCCTATGCATTCTGAAGCCCCAATTATGGCGCCTTGTTGCACTTTGCGCCTAGGCGCGCCTCACTTTTAAAACTAAGGTTTTGAGGGAGTCTAGATTCGAGAGAATTAGTGTGCCCTAATTTAGAGAAAACATAGATTATATTAATCGATTGTTGTTCAGTTTTGTTGTCACTTTGGGCCTGTTTACTTCAGCTTAAAATCAGTTCAGTTCAACTCGAGTCCAGCTCAGCTCTTCTTCTATTTTGTTACTCATTAATCCTTCATAAAAAACTTTCAGCTCAGTTCAGCTGTTTTCAGCTGAAGTAAACAGGCCCTTAATGGTGAACCGTCGTCCTAGGCTTAATTTAATTGATTAATTCATGTTTAATTCCTAGTCTTAATTAGTGTCGTAGTCAAGCAACAATTCAAAGGCCCTTTATAGCAAAGTAACTTTTTAGAAATAGTAAAAATTCAATGCTTCCCTGTAAATTTGATCCCTACTTCCCTAGCTACATTAGTTAGAGTTGAGAGGTTTATTTTTGATAGGTATGCAACTAGCCTTTTCAAATACCTAACTCCATTAATTTGCATTGTAACAAGCTCAATAAGGAAGGATCATTGGTCAACATATTCTGTAACTTGGAAAGTGAATTAAATCTTGTTCGACTTACTTCTATCAATTAGGCATGATCAACGAATTTATTTACATGTATTTAATTAGGAAATTTCTTTTAATTCATTTGATTCGTGACTGGTTGATCAGCATAATGATTGTGTTTAAATGTGCTTTGAACGTCAATTCACATCATAGTTTTTTAGAAAACGTATTGGGTTTTTGATTTAGAGCTCCGTTGCAAATTTTGGACTATCTAAGTTGAAACATCGGCTAACTATTTACTTTTGAGATTGATTTGAATGGTTTGATTTTAGAAAATTTTGCTAGCATTAAACGTTGAATTTTCTTTTGCCCCTCTTTGATCAAGTAAAAAGATTGTAATATTGAAGTTCTTGATATTTCTTCCAGATTCATGATCCTGCTATTTATTATATTAATGACCAAATCCCAATTTGGTCCAAAATTGGTAATTAAACCCAAAATTCAAAGACCAAATTGCTTCAAAGAACCCAACATCAAACAAAAAACTAAATAAAGCAAGATCAATCAATGACTGAACTAATTCCAATTCCTAGGATTGGGTAACCAAAAAAAAGAACCCATCTTAAAGAGTTATTGGGGATTGATTTGCAAGTAGTTGAGTTTCAAATTAATTTGGTCTTCAATTTGATAGGATGAATGAATAAGAATGACGATGGCGAATGAATGAGGAGGATGAAAAGAGAAAGAACGGCAGAGGCAGCACAACCCAAAACCCAACCCCACGACCCACCCACTATCCACAACCATAAAGAGTGCTTTAGTTTGGGTTACTTCAAAAAAGGAAGGAAATGATAGCAAGGGAGGAAGAGACTCAAGAGAGAGAAGATGAAAAAAGAACAATTAAGTAAACATAAAGTTTTAAGAAAATAATCAATTTTTTGACATGCTGGTAAACTGGATAGAAAAGATAAGTTGAGTGTGAAAAAGTGGAATTATACTTGCACCTACTTAATTCTTCCTATCTTAAAAAGAGCAAGAAAAATTACGAAAACGCACAGCTCATATAAGTATATAACCTAGCTGACTTTGGTAAGTCAAAGGACAACTGAATTAAGCTCCGAGTTGTTAGATATGACTACCATCGACAAGGGAAATAACATTCAACAAAACAAAAGGTACCTTGTCATGACTTTTAAATATCAACCAACTCTCATATTTCTTATAATAACTATTTCTGCGCACAAAATGTCAACGGCACCAAATGATTATTTAAGTGTTTTCAATTTACATAATCAAATTCAAACAATGCAAAATATCGATAATAATGATAGAGTGTAAAGTACCTCACACAGCCTTAGATACATCATACATATAACAGCAAGCAAGCAACTCTAAGTACGATTAATTTAATTTAACATGAAAATTCAGAATTAAAATTAGTTACAAAATTGCACTACTATATTAACCCTCTTTGAGACAAAATGCATCCTGTAAGAAGCACTAGAGTCAGTCAGAGTCCCATACCTTGTCTGAAGGAACATCTCTGCAGAAGCGATCCAGCAGGAAGGAGGAGAGCAGATTCATACAAGGTAGCCAATAAAAGATGCATCTCACTGACATCTTGCTTTTTTAACTTATCAGATCGTTTTCTTACCATAGTTATCTCAGTATAGATCTGCAAGAAAATCAATTAAACAAATTCAAGTGTCCTCAATCATTTAATATTGAAACACCTATACAAAAAAGTAAACAAGGAATAATGATAAACAACTTATATACTAGCCTACTAGGCTTACGACATCCAACGTTTGCAAGACCATTATATTTAGCAATCACTATTACACAAGTTTGACAAGACACTATTTTCCTTTCAAGTTATAAGCTAGCATCACCACATGTGTTGCTTAGCAAAGACAGTTGTTTATCACAAATTCAAGGTTTTGTATCTCGATATTGGTCTATCCTCAAGAACGACAAGATGAACTTCACCCTCTACATTCTTTAAGTCCTTTTAAGCATCTCAATCAAGAATATTGTAATTTCCTAAAATTGGGTCCCTTTAATTGGGGGGTGGGTTAATTTAAAGACATATATGATCACTCAAATCCAAATGAACCCTTACTTAGAAATGGTATTTATGTGAACTGTAATTCAGTTACTCAGTACATGAAGTTAATTAAGAAATGGAACAAAACCTGAGAAGAAGCAACACTGCAAAATGAAAAGAAATTTTAAGAACAAGAACATGAAACGACCTCAACCTTGTAAACCATATGCTCTCAAATGACCTACTAATGTAAAGAACAATAGTATGGGGAAAATTAGAAATTCATTGAGAGAAAAGGCTGAATATAAGCTTCACACATATAAAACAGGCATTCATGATTTATTGTAATAAAGTCACTAGATTAGCCTTCCGTGCAATGCAGAATTTACATAGGGAAAAGAAATGGTAGATGGATTGTTTTTTTTTGGAAAAAAATACTTTCTACACCTGTTTAATAAAAAAATCCCAAGCAAAAAGAATTTAATGGAAACATAGAAAATTTATTTATGGAGTACAAAGGATTGTTGGAAGAGAATAGAAAAAATTACAGGGGGAAAAAGGAATGAAGAAAAAGCAAAAAATAAAAAGCGTAGTGATAAAACATAACATGTTCACTAATCACTATTTTCAAGAATTGTAATTAATATGAACTAGTTAACGTTTTTAAAGAAAAAAAAATGATTATGTCACATATAGTTTAGGAGGGGAAAAAATTGTTAACAGGTTGACATGTGTAAAATGATGACATCATCAACAGCCTGCTTTAGTAATTAGTTATAGATCATATGAAGTCCAATTGAATAGCAAGTCATACACAGTAACTATTTAACTAAGCTGCCAATCCATTTGAGGGTGCAAAATTGCAAGTACATGAACAAAATACCGAATTTGAAGGCAAAGATTATCGAAATGTTTACCTTTTCCTGAATCTCGGGATGCATTGACAGCCTCGCTAGGACATTACTAATCAAACCAGCTGTAGTTAGGCAACCATGAAACATCATTCCCATGACATATCCACAAGAATCTTCGTGTTGACTTGAGTGACAACAAGGCTCCTGCGATTTTAACCCCTCAAACTTTGCCACACCACTTGAAAAGGTCATGTCAATTGCAGATTCCCCACCTTTTGTATTAGAATTGCTGTGGCAATTGGGTTGACACAATAGCTTGTAGTTCGTCTGGCACTGCTGAACAATATCCTGAGTTAAAGCTTTCAGCTTTGCACACAGATTCTGATACTTCCAGTAACCTTGTTTCCAGAAAGGAGGAACATTATATGATGCCCAAAAGCAAGCATCTTTAGCTATCCTTATAAGAAGCTCCTCATAAGCATTAGCCTTAGACCAGACAAAAAATGCATCACCAAAAAATGTTGCTCCTAAAATGGAGAAGGCCATGTGCTGAGAGAACAATTCACAATCAAGGGTTCCCTTGTCCATAATGTCACATATTCTTTCCATTACAGAAGCTACAGCTTTATCAGTCATTACATTTGCTTTCTCAAGCAACTTCCCATTCAATTCCACTGCTAACGCTTCCCTTCTTTTTTTGACCTACACATAGTATGTTGTTAATGCATAAAAAAATAAAATAAAATAAAAAATAAAAATAAAGCTCTCAAGTCCTAAAAGTTTGTGCTTTTAAGAAACATTGGAAAGAGTGAAAGGCTATGGCAAGTGAATGAAATCATCAAAGTCAAATTTACACGACAAGGACATCTAAGATTCTTCTATACCCTCATAAACTCGAAAATTTGAAGATAATTTCATATACACCAATTTTCATATATATTGACAACTTCCCTCACTAACACCTCATGACCTCACAGTTAGCATGAGATTACAAATAACATGAGGTAAAGTAGTAGGTTTTCAGGCCACTAGCAAAAATAGTAACTAAATAAAAATGTTCTAAAATATGCCAAGGACATTATAAATATGTGACATAGCATTAATCTATTTTAGATTTGCAGATGCCTGTTAACATTCATATGCTTTTAGAAGCTACCATAAAATTCACATTCTTTTTGCATATAGTTTCACACAAATTACAGCAAACCTTTGCAAACGAAGAGACAAAAAAGCTTGACTGCCCAAAAGCCAAACGATAAACCCTCCCTATCAACGGCAATTTATCAGCAGCCTTAAGCAGCATGTCATTTATGACCAAAGGATCCTTAATAGACACTAGAAGCTGTGTAGGGCTTAGCCATATCTTTATGATTGACCCATATCTATCATGAGATTTGTCCAAGAATTCTGAAAAAGAAAGTTGGAAAATTAGACATTAAAAGGAAGTGAAATGAGATGGAAAAGGCAATACGATACTTTCAATATGTTGCAAGCTTTGTAACGTATAACTTCCTATTTAGTAATAACACGACAGAAAGTATCAGTATCACACCACATTTCCATTCACAAAAACAATTTCAAGGTAGTTTTAATAACACAAAACTTCACTATATAAAAGCTCTAGTACTTAGTTGCCAATAGTTTGAGGATTGAATATTAGGAAACAAAAGCCCTTTTATAATAATTTCATTATTTAATATTCCTAAAAATAGAAGGTCATATTCTCAACCTTTGCATCCAATTACCAAAACTAGTAATCCTTAAAACTTAACCATTTCGATTTGGCATAAGCAAATAGGAGACATTGAGTCCTCAATTAACCTTGCAACATCTTAGTATTAAAATATCACAATTCTAATTAAATTATAAAAACATAACACTTTTCATGATTGACTAGGTATGACCAACTGGTTGGTGATGATTCGGTGCAAGTATGCAGCATGAATGCATAACAGCAGGAAGATAGACAATAATGCATAAAAAATCCAACACAAAACAAATACAAGATTCCAATCTCATTAAAAGCAAGCATCATTAATTCATTATCAACAACTTAACCTCAATTGATATCCATAAACTAATAAAAAACAATATTTCAACAAAATGCAAAATTAAAACACAATTCTAATTATTTTCTGTTTCAGGATTTACAATAAAACCTAGCAAAGCAACAAATTATTGTGCCGTTAATACGCTACCATTAATCATCTAAGTTCATCGGATTTCAACAAAAAAATCATTTTCGAGCATCAATAAATTGATCAACATCCTCAAATTACCATATACAATATTACATAAAAACTGAAAAATAACTTCAGCTCAAACACTAGAAAAACCACTAAAACTTTCAAAAATTCTCAATAAAAGATCAGCATTAAATAAGCTGATCAACATCCTCAGTATATCATATATTACATCAACAGCTCAACAATTTCAGCTCAAAGTGAACACTAGCGAAACGCTAATAAGATATTCAAAACCTTCATAAAATCAGCTCAATAATCCTTAAATCACGTAAAATTAATCAAAACATTCAAAAAAAAAATTCAGCATCAATAAGCTGATCAACATACTCAACATATAATATATTACATCAACAACTCAACAATTTCAGCTCAAACATTAGCAAAACGCTAAAAAATCATCAAAACTTTCAAAAATTCTAACACTTTCAGCTCAAACAGTAGAAAAATGCTAAAAAATCATCAAAACTTTCAAAAAAAAAAAATCAGCTCAAAAATTCAACACTTTCAGCTCAAACACTTAAAAATCATCAAGTAAAAAAAATCGAAAAAAATACCAGTAAGATTCTCTTGTGGATCAACGCCAGTAAAGAGCGAACCATGGCCATAGAAAGAAGGCGAAGGAGGACCAGGAATACGACTACCATGCGACCAAAGCTTGAAGATGACAAAGAGTTTCCAAATTAAAATTGCAGTAATTCCGATAAATGAGATCCAAAGTAAAAGGTTGATTTCTCGAATTGCGTAATCTTTGAGAATTTGGTGCGAATCATTGCAGGAGATTGTGTTGTGTGAATGGTAAAGACGATGAGAGAGAAAGTTGAGGAGGAGAGAGAAGTTAGAATGGCATGGTGTCGCCATTTTCTGGCATGCAGAAATATGGTTGAAGATTGAAGAAGATGATGAAGATAGTGTGATTTTTAGGGTTTTTGATTTGGTTTGATTTGATTTTGATTTTTTTGAAGTGGGGGAAAGGTGGAATTATTGATGAATGATGTTGGTCAGTTGGTGTTGTATTACGCAAAAGTTTGACTTTTGAAATGGATGATCCTTATAGGCAAGGGCAAGTTTGTCAATTAACTTGTTCAACTAGTTTGTATCCCGGCCATAGCCCCAGGCTGTGTTGCGCAACATATTCTTAGGGTCTGTTTATTTAAGCTGAAATTAGTTGAACTGAACTGAAAATTTTTTTTGAAAGATTAATGAGTAGCAAAATAAAAGAAAAGCTGGAATGAACTGAACTGATTTTAAGCTGAAGTAAACATGTCCTTATTATGTAGATTGAATATATTTGACTTTTGAAATGGTTGTTTCTTTGATAATTGCACCATTTCGTCTATATTTGGTTTTTATTTGTAATTAAACAACCGTTGATTTTTTCGTAGTTACATATACTTTACTCTTGGCTAAGCTTAAGATCCAATATTTGTTAATGTTTGTTTGCTTTATTTTATTTATTCTAATAATGATTGATTGTTAATATAATAATATGTTCCAGATTGATGATGATGTCTACAAGTTGGAGAGTGAGTTTTGTGGAATTCAAAAGGACCGACATGAGGATTTTAACTTATCCAACAAGGTTAAGGTGCGTAACATCCCTTAAAACATTATAACCTTCAAATCCTAGCATATTTGCCTATTTGGTATACATTTTTTGTCCAAATTTATGTGAATACCATGCATACCTTTCGGTTGATATTTTGTAAGCTATTTTTCGATTCGGATGGTATTCTTAATTGGTGCCCATAATTTTGTAAAGTTTTCAAATGTTGCACCTTAGAACTATTGCATGCTATTCCCTCTAATATACTCCGTATTTGGGCGATTTAGTTGTTTATATTGTGCAAAGTATGTTTTTCAGCTCTGTGTAGTGTGTGGCTTTTGCTATTACTCTCTCTGATATTAAAAGGGTATGTTGCATGTTTTGTACTAACATGGAGAGTGCGTGTGCTGTTTGTCGTAGAACAATGTTTTTGATTTTGGATTTGAAATCTTGGTGAACCAAAAACTTCAAACTTGACAGTTTATTCCTTAATCCGTGTCTAATTTACTGCATCTACAATCCCTCACTGTTAATGATCCATCATCATCATTATTCATTTAGTCATTAATGTATTTGTGTTATGTTTAACAAGTTAGGATTGCAAAGTGATGGGATCTGATACCTAAGGTGGACTATGGATGGTTGACTACATATATATATATAGGAAGAGGTTCAAATGAGAACCCTCCTTACGTAAGAACTACGTCAAAACTCCTTTATTCAATTATTTTATTTTATCTTTTTAGTGTTATGGTGTTACTTTATATCTATTTTAATAATAACAAGGTATAAACGTTTATTTAAAGTGTTTTAAGTTATCATATAAAATTGACCTATAAGTAGTAACTATGACCACCTAAATAGTAAACGATTTTCAAAAGCCTAAAAAATTAACTAAACCTTGTTTAAATTGAAAACTAATGGTATACCTAGTTATAATAAATTGTTAATTAGTGATTGCAACTTTTAAATATATTTAATACGGTCGTTATTCAGTAGTTCTCACGGTTCTCATGCAAAGAGGGTTTTCATGGGATCCTCACCCTATATATATATATACGAACTCTAGTAATTATAATTGTATTCTTTAATTTCGTAAGAGCCTTGGGTAAATGGAGATGTTACTCATATATGATCCATCAGGAAATGAAAAACCATTGCAGAAGTTTACAAATTCCAATGAGTACATTACTGTTAGTAGATTATAGAGGAGATGCCTATGTGATCTATGTGAATATTAACATCTCTTCTTTCATTCATGTTTGTTAATGATATTCAACATATTTAATTTTCTCCCTATGTGTTACCATAGTTTTCATTCCTATTTTCCCTCTCTTTACTCTAACAAACTCATATTACTTGTGCGATCCGTGCGTAAAGCTTGTTAGCTTGTTCATTTCAGCTTATAGTAAAATTCGATCAATTCAGAAGAAACAAGTGACTAAAAAAGCACATATCCTTTTCGACTTACCAAAACAGACTGATCAAATAGTGAGCTCTCTCTGCAAATATTAAGCTTTTACCATGCTTAACTGAAGCATTGAAACACATCTTAAAGTTGTAAGTTAANAAATTAAAAAAAAAAAAAAAAAAAAAAAAAAAAATACATAAATAGCACATGGAATTGAAAGATAGCATATAGTCATATACACAACAAAAGACAACAATGTTTAATCAACAAGGAACTTGTGATAAACTACTGATCAGGTTCCCCAACTTTTGCTTTTCTTGACTGAAGTCCATTCGTTTTTGTTTTGATTGTATTACGATCCTAGCTGGTTGTATCCAAAGAGAGAAAATAACTTGCAGGATTCTTGACAGACTTCGTTCTTATCCAATTCCTCAAGAACACACAGCTCTGTCCAACAAGAATGACATAAATTAGCGCTACAACGTTAATACTCATGTTTTATATTGAGGATAAAACCTACCTGCATTAAAACTACTACATGCAAAAAGCACAAATCACCTTTACATTAAATTGTATCAGCAACAGCAATAGACCTTAATCAAACTAAAATCAATGTAAATCAATCTTTGCTATCATCAATTATCAACACATAGTGTGAAAGGAAAACAAATGACCTCTTACAAACAATTCGATTGGCCAGTTCTTATGAACAATGAGATATAGAATTTGTAAGAGCTCATTGCTGAGGTCAATTGTAACATAATGTGGGAAAAACATTTTCCAATGAAACAAGCCTATAAAATTTGGCCTTCAATTTACCAAATCTCCTACAAATAATTCTATTGCCAGCCTGATCAACGGTTCCTATATTTGAGACATTTTCGCTATCTCATTCAGAGTGAAAAAACTACTTACTCCATCCACTCTCTACAGGCATCTTCCATTCCCAAATTTTAGGGGAAAACAAGTTCTCAGAACACGTTCTCTAAAGTCTAAACACAAGAAACAAGAGCACAAAAAATTACACATGATTAAGCAAAAGAAATTCATGATTTTCTTTCTAGACTTTGTATTCAACAAAGAGGTCGTTTGCTCACTTCACTAACAAGTAACAGGTCAAAACAAAATCAAGTTCAATTGTTGAAATTTGTAAAAACAGAACAAGAAACTTACTAGCTAGTATGTGGAAGAAAAGAATCAAAACTCTGATATAAATTGGCAGATGGGCTTAAGGAAAGAATAACAAGAACGCTAAATAGCCAAATATGTTGAATTTTACACAACCCGAAAGGTGAGTTTTCACTTTTAAGAGGAACAAAAAAAGAAGAAAGAAGAAGAAGAAGAAGAAGAAGAAGAAGAAGAAGAAAGAGACATAAGTCCAGCACAATGAATGCAACACATACTGAATTAAATTTCACCTCACAAAGGAGCTCCAATGGACAGCAAACTTCAATTAAGTTGATCCAATGTTATGTAGGTAATATTTTAACTCGGCTAAACTTGAAGCAACGTGAGCTCCAACAACATTAATTACAAATTAAGATGGCGAGATGTTTAACACAGTTGGGCGTCTGCCAACAATGATGAAACAATTAGCATTTTGAAAACTCATAAAGGCAGAGAGTTACAAATCTACAATTGACTATTTAATGCACAACCACATTGATCAAACAGTTTGATTTCGATGCAAGTTCGAAATAGATTTTATACTAAAATCAACATGAGCTTTTTATATAACCTAAGAGCAACATATATAGTTAGTTATCTGTTTCTTGAGTCTTGACACTATAACTTCAGCAAACAGTTGCATATGAAGGATTGAAGGCATCTCCCTGGTTTGACAATTATTATAATTACTTCTCATCTCAAAAAGATCAGTCTCGAATATGTTAACTACAATTTTCAAAAGTCAAAATAAAACACCCTCAAAGAAACACCCCTTAGTGAGCTTTTAAACCAAGTTTGATTGTTGATCTATTTAGTTGTTTTCATTTTGCCGCACTGGGTGATAAATATTTGGCACATAACATTGCTTGTTGAAAGGCAGTAGAGAATAAAATCAGGGGAAATGGGGAACTCATTTTGGCAACGCTAGTGAGCGTAGCATACTTACTTGTATGAGTAGGGTAGAGAAAGGTTGTTGTGACCAATGACATGTGACAATCCGGTAGACAAGGCCTCTCTTAACAAAGTGAAAATCTTCTATAACCACCCACTAGTATATAACCATTATGAAGACCTGCATTATTAGACGAGTCCAAAAATAACTAATGAAGTATCTGAGACAATGAATGGGTGATTGTGTTTATCAGGCTAGACATCAAATTACGTAAATTAGATAGCTAGGGAACAACGGAGTGGTTGTTCATTCTTGTCTAGCCGACCCCAAAACCAGACTCTTGAAAGCTATTATGAATTTAATGATTGCATACTTAATTATCAGTTTACAATTCTAATGAGCATTTTTTTCATTTTTGGTCTTGAAAAACAAGTTTCCTTCAAAATAAGTAGTTTATAGAAACTTAAATATGTATGGAGAACAAATACATCAAAGGCTCAAAGCACATAAATAATACTTTAGCTGAACAACTGCAATTGAGTCAATCAATTGGAACTTTTTGAGATTTTGAGAAATATAATATAAAAAAAAAGTAGTTGATGTTCTAAAGTTTTTGTCATGGAAGAATAACTTAATCCATGTATAGAAATTGAATTGCTCTAAGTTTTAGAATTTAAAACGAATTTGATAATTAAGTTAGCTAATATATGTTACTTATGTAATTAATTATAAGTAAAGCTACTAAAAGTTGCAGCAGTGGCCAGTGGATTGCCCATCAAGATAAGTTCAATGCCTACATAAGGAGAAATAAAAATTAGATAACAAGGGCAAATACCAGTAAAGATCGCCTCCAACAGCAGCACTGTATTGCATACACTTTGATGTCCTTAGTAATTAAACGTCTTAACAGTTCCATATCAAAGGTGAACTCAGAACTCCGCCACAGGTCTAGTCAAGAAAATTTTGGTGGTTACGATCCCTTGCAAATCAAATTAAGGACAACAAACACAAAAGGAATAAGCTTTAAATTATTATTTCTACTCTCTCTTTTTTTTTATTTAAATTATCTTGCAAGTGTCAACAATTGGCATCCAATTTGGTGGCCTAAAGGTTGAGTATATATGCCGGTAGATCTACAAACAGAGTGGCTAATAATTTGACTATTAGACTTAATTCTGTTCCAACCTACGCTTCTAAAGCATATTTGGATGATTTAAAACTATGTACTTATGACTGCTTAATTAATTAACTTGCTCCTACTTTGCATCGGAAGTAAAATTTGCATTCAATCAAAGCCTTAATCACATAACTAATAAATTTTGACGAATTAAAGAATAAGCTACATGAACTAGAAATATTTGACACAATCGACATTGTAGCAGATCTGAGTCTTCTTACCAATTATACAAGTTATGCTAGTGATAAAACAGTACGTGATTACACATAGAGTTCCTAACCTAGGCTGCACATGTACTATGATCCCTCTTTAGTAAAAAAAAAAAAATTCCAACTCCGGGCTTAGTAGCTATATTAGCAAGAAAAAGTCTAATCACACAAAAGAATATAAATTTTCAATCTTGACAAAACAAACTACAATGAAGGGTAGCTTTTCAAATACCTGAAACTAGCAAAGGTTATTAGTGACACTGCAATATAAGCGAGAAATTGCATTTGAAGCATATCTATCCCCTTGATCGTGTCAACACTATCACTATCAGGCTTGTAAAATCGATCATGACCTTAAGTGCTGACACCAAAACTTAAACAAGCAGCTGCATTTAGGCGGTATCTACCATTGTCCCTGAATAAACAATTGCTACTCCTCTCTAAATGATCTGCACAAAAAAAAAGCAAGTACAGACTGTTGTAAAATGTATATTATACCAATTTATGACATAAAATTAAATATTATGTATCAGTTTTATCACAGCAATATGCATGCATTGTACCCACATCATCACTTGTTACACAACAGAATACAACATGTAAATAGCATCACCTAAGTGATCAATTTAGTTGGTTTAAAAGCTAGCAACATAAGTTGGTGAATCAGTATCATTTACTTGGCTTCCACAATTATGGCTCTTATAGTAATAATATTCTAAATCAGTAATGATTTATTACTTTATTAGAAATATCGAAATTGAAACATTTTTTAAACACTTGACTGAGGAAATTAAGGGTGTGTTCTCTTCAAAGGTGAGCAATCCCGAATCTATTCTAATCTATTCAATCCCCATTCTATTTTATTTTAATCCATTCAACCCATTCCCGCGAAACGAACACACCCTCAGTCCCTAATGACAAAATTAATAATATAATTATCTATCTGCAAAGTATACAAAATTAAACAGAATCCGATCATGTACTGTAGAGGTAATTATTTTATTTTGGCAATTCAAACAAACAAAAACATATTAAAAAAAAAGGGTTACAAAATCAGTATGAATCTTGTGATGAGTAATTACAGTTGCAGATGAATGAATAAAAAGAGAGGATGGATAGTTAGAATAGCTCGCAATCAAACTAAGTGAGTATTTATGCATGAGTACGTAGCTAAAAAGGACAACAAATATAGCAGGAATAAGCTTTAGAATATTATTTCTTCTTGTTTTTAATGCAAATTATTTTGCAATTCTTAACATTGGTGATCAATAAATTAAGCCTTAATCCAACAAAATTAGTAATCATCATAACAAGAACTAATCACTAATTAATTAAATCCTTAATCACCCCCCATCAGCAAGACTAACAAAAACACTATCAATAATTTAACAACCCCTTCAATAAAAAAAAAATAATAATAAACCCACAAAATAGCAAATTTAGATAAAAACTTAAAAAAGATCCCATCTTTAATGACAAAATTCAAAACAAAACATAACAAACCAACAAACAAAAAAAAGAGATTAAAGAGAGGGAGAAAAATTAATTAAAGATTTGTAGAAGATTCTATGGTGAAGCAAATTCTAGTACAAAGATGAGCAATAATCAAACTACCAAATGAAACCCATTGATTTATTTCTTCCTGAATTACTCAAAAATAAAATCTTTCTTTCTTTCTTATTATAAACATTAATAGAAATGTTTTTCGAAAAATCACCTACATGCATGACAACAATAATAATGTAACAGCAATGTATATAAAAATAAACAAAGTTTATAAAGGGCATAGACAATAAAGACCTAGTGATTTTGTTTTGGAATTTTAAATAAAATAGATAAGTATGGAAGCTTATGATGAGTAGTTAGTTGCAGGTGATGAAGATGAATGAATGAATAAAAAAAAAAGAGGGAATTAAGAATACATACATACACTTTGAGTGGAAAGATGGAGCGTCCCTCAACACGGTGAGTATATTTTACCATTGATGCGTATGATGCCATTCTGGGGATCTTTTTGTAGACGTGGTTTTATCATTTCACATTGTGAAATAAATACAAACTCAATTTGTGGAGGTAGGGCAGTGTCACCAAAAGATTCAAACTTTGGCATTTATATACTCTATTACGCTCCTTTTATACAAGAGCCCGTTAGACTTGAAGTGTGGATGCAGCATGGAGCCCTCATACCCCGCGCTTAACAATTCCACTTAGAAGGGAGGGGTGGATGAGATTCGAACCCGTGACCTTTGTGTCACGTTTGCTCTGATACCATATTAGGGGACCATCTTAACCAAAAGCTTAAGCTGATAGTTGAAACCTAGGAATAGTTTATATACTCTATCAGTTCAAGATCCGGACCCACTTGCATCTGTGATGCTGCCCATATTCGTAAGTTTCGGGCAATTATGCAGCTCTAGTTGTTCAAGAGAGGTAAAGTTGCCAACCAAGGATTCTATGTTTTTGCAATCATCAACTATAAGCTTGTTGAGGTTGGTGCCACTAACACTCAAATTCTTCAAATTTTGGATTTTCTTTATTATTAATTTACACAAGGAAGAAGAGGAAGATGAGAAAGAAAGATTAAATTCTTCTGCTACTCTTACACATGAATCAAGTTCAAGATGTACAAGTGAATGAAGGTGGTGCAATCCCCACTCCCCATTTATTTGTGCATTATTAATATAAAGTAATCTTAGGTTTTTAGGGAACCTCCCTTCTAGAAAGCATTGGAGTTTTGGGCACTGAGTTATTTGTATATATTGGAGGGATGTATAATTGTGCATCTCACTTGGTAGGCTTTCTATATTACAACAATATCTAATATTCAGAAAGTTTAAAGAAGGGAGAAGTAGAAGGGGTTTATAACTTTCACTCTCATCCTGGCATTCATACATTTCCAGTGTTCTAAGACTATCACATCCTCCAATATGAAGCGTTTCAAGGCAGGGGAATGCTCTGTTGTCATCACCTGGCATGTGCTCCCACTTCTCCCAACACTCCATATGCCTAAATTCCAAACATTCCAGAGCGGGGAAAGCATTTGAGCATCCATAAAACTCAACACCTATTTGTTTGATGCTACTCATGCCCCATATTTCAAGTCTTTTCAAACAAGGTAGCTGCCCTAGTGGAGGCAACCTTTCACATTTCTTACACCCCTCCAATATTATCTTAGTCATCTTATTAAAATAAGCATCTCCGAACCAACTTGGCAAAGTCAACCCCATGTACCCTTTCAACCAACACACTTTGATGGAAGTTGGTGGCTTCAGCTGCTCTACTACCTCTCTCTTAATGTCATCGTCAACTTCTTCACTGTAAACACCCCAATTAAGATACAGATCATCCAGACCACATTTTTCATGCAACTCAGCTTCCTTCGCATCCTCAACTTTTATCACGTTTTCTAATCCAGATATTCTTAATCTACCTTGGAGACTATTCAAGTTCTTCAATTCCCTTATCCTAAACCCATGCCCTTTTTCCAAGATAAATTCTCCCACTTTTAGGCTTTTTAATTTCTCAAAATCTTCAGGCAATCTGTGCACTGATGTCTTAGAAATATCCAGGTGGCAAAGTTTCTTAAGAGAGCCAATATCTGGGACCTCCTTCAGATCAGAGCAGCCTTCTAAACAAAGAGATTGGAGATTCCAAAGCTTGCTAATTGATTTTGGCAACTCTTTTATTCTACTAAAATTGAGACATAGAAACCGCAAGTGTTTAAGATCACCAATGTATTCCGGCAGCACTTCTATTTCTTTTGAAGAAAGCCTCAATGCTCGTATATAAGTACATCTTTGAACAAAATCCAAATCTGTATAATTCCCATCATCATAAAATGTTCGCACCTTAGAAGCTATGAGTTGCCCTTCATGCATAGTAGCATCTTTAGTATGAAACACATGACGAATCCTTCCCTTATCAACCCGTGTTATATTCTTACTACCCATTGCATAACAAATGCCATCTGCAGCCCATAGAGCTAAATCATGGATGAGGTCATGCATGCTAAAGAATCCTTCATCGTATGGGCATTGTTCAAACAATGACCTTGATTCTAGGTAAGTGAAGTAGTTGTGGCCTAAATCTTCCATATGCCCATCATCTTGTAGGTAGCCTTGAGCCATCCATAGTAAAATGACTTCCTCCTTTTTGAATTTGTAATCTTTAGGATATAGGGACATATAAGCAAAGGTATGTTTCAATTGAGCTGGCAGATAATCGTAACTCAACCTTAAAACTGGTAAAATATCACTTTCCTCGCTCCAAATATTGCTCTCTAGTATCATACGGCGCTCCCTATTATCCATTGTTTTTTTAAAGAGCCCTCCTAGAGATTTTGCAGCCAGAGGCAGCCCTTTGCACTTCTCAATAATATCATTTTTTACCTCATCAAGACTAGAATCACCATTTACATGCTGCTGAAATAAATTCCAAATCTCATCGTCATACAATCCTTTCACTCTGATGATGGTGTTTTGACTTGGACGATGGTTTATCATCATCCTTGCAATGACCTCATTTCTTGTAGTCATTATCACTCTACTTCCTTTAACAGCATGATTGAAAGGTGTTTGTAGCTGAGACCAACCATGATATTCTTCATTCCAAATATCATCTAGCACAATCAAGAACTTGTTGCGTATTAGAATTTGCTTCAATTGTGTTTGTGCTTCATCTAGGGTATTTAAATCAGCAAGAGTTCCACTCTCAGTGTCAGCTTTGATAATTTTTGTTGTTATACGTTTAACATCAAACACATCGGACACACACACCCAAGCCATTAGACTAAAGTGGCCTTTCACTTGTTCATCATTGTACACACACTGAGCAAGTGTGGTTTTCCCGATGCCTCCTTTTCCAATTATTGGAATCACAGTATAATTATTCTCAGTACTCAAGTCATCGTCAAACAACAAGCGTGTAATTATTTCTTGTTTCTTCTCATCCCTTCCAAAAACCTTCGACTCAGATACTATAGAAGAAGATTCTCGATGGCTTCTAAGAGACTCAGTTTGAAGGGTTTGCTGCTGCTGCATGTTGTTCGTCGTAGAAGGGTGGAAATATTGGGTGTCAGTCTTAATATGGCTCAGGCGTTTGTTAATGCCTTCAATCTTAGATTGAATGTCTGGGCTAATGGTGTTGCACAGAGTGGACACACCATCTGAAAAGCTTGCCACCTGATCATGAATGAAACAGAAAACATTCAAAGTGACATACTACTATTCACAATGCTCATTTAACTTGAACTTACCCATGTATTTTTTTTTGGTCTAAATAATTTAAATGAAGAAACAAATTAATCGAGTACATCATTTTTTGTGATCAGCAACAATGCACCATAAGTTAGATTATACTATAATTCTAATATTATATACATACATAGATTGTTAATCCACCAAAATAAAGAAATAAGGTCATACTTCAAGAAAAATACTCCATCTAAAATCACTTGCTACATTAACATGCTCTTTTTATGATACAACTTCAAATACTAAAATCATGAGTATGTATTCTATATAGGAAAACAAAAAAAACTTAACTCTCTGTTAAATTTTATATTAAAGATAAATAGGTCTGGGTAATCCAAGATAAAGGAGAGTCAAACCAATCCACAAGCCTAAGGAGGTTCCATCCAAAAACCAATTGGCATTAGGAGGAGTAATTTTCAGACTTATAAACTAGTTCAACATCTTCTCTTTCTTCGATATGAAACAGGTCATAAGTGGAGTTCCCAACACTTTCATATGCGGCCTGCCTCATAGTAATTGACCATGAAAAAAAAACCTGCAGTACAAAACTCAAAGTTCATGAAATTATGCTCTGCTTTCACATAGATAGCCTTTAAGCGCTTTTCTTTTGAACCCATTTTCCTATAATTTATTCCGATATTTTCAAGAATTTAACAACAGACACAAATTCAAATTAAAAACACCATGAATGCATACCAAAAATCATAAGGAGTAGATATTTCATAAACAAAAAAAGTTTAAAACACCAATTCAGATCAATAAAAAGTGTAAAATACAACTTGGATTTCTCAAAAATCCTATCTAAAATGCATAAAAATGAGATCAACAGGTATCGATTGATTTTGCTCAAAATTATAATTTGATTGACACCCTCAGAAATTGTGTTGAAATATTAGTTGGCAGTACCGCATTAACTGGAATTATGAAGTTACGATGTTGTTGACTTGTTGCTTTTATGGTATAGTGGTATGGAACATAGTGGGGTTTATTGGGTGTTCTATACTTGATACATTAGTTAGTAATCCTTTATAATATTAACCTCATTTGCTTATAATATGGAGTATATAGTAACCCTTCAAGTAACTCAATATCAGGTACTTTGTACTCCCTTGGCAAAAAGGGTGACTTGATTTTCTCGTTTTTTCATTATCTTTAAACACACAAAAAATGGTAACTCAATATTAAGTATTGGAAAAATTGTCATATGAAACCTTTTAAAAACATTTTTTTGCCAAAAGAAACCTTTTGAAATTTTTTTTGCCAGAAGAAACCTTAAACTAAATTTTTTTTGCCAGAAGAAACCTTTTAGCCTGAATCCGGTGTTGACTTTGGTCTTCCGGTGTTGAGCCACCATTTTCCCTTATTTGCACTCTTTTGCTTTTTCTCATTTTCCCTCCAATTTTCCCCTCCTTACTTTTCCCTAATTTCCCTCCAATTTATCCCTCATTAAATATTCTCTCCCTCCATTTTTCCCTCCTTTCTTTTTGTCAATTTTTCCCAATTGTCTTCCATTTGCAAAATTGTGGAAGCTGCAATTTTATTTCTTTCTTTGTCTTCCATTGTTGCAAGGTTGTGGAAGCTTCAACCTTTATTAGTTTTTTAATTTTCTAAATTTATAATCTTCATAGAAATTAACTCCTCCACTAATTACCCACCATTGTTTTACATTGTGTTTATGAACTTGAAGGAGAAGGTTATGAAACAAAAGGCTTGCTCGTGAGGTGGGGAACTTAAAGGAGAAGATTATGAAACAGAAGGCTTGCTCGTATGCTGGAGAACTTGAAGGAGAAGGTTATGAAACAGAAGCGAACGGTGAATCAACAAAATGCAGTGGTGAAGAATGATTATGGAAGAAATGGGCTTGTTGTTTGTGCAATTGTGTGTATTATTGTTAGTTTCATTGTTGTGAAACTATTTGGATAAAATTTGTTGGTGACCATGTCATTTTGGAGAATGATTTTAGTTTATATATATCATTTGAGAGAGGATTTGAGGAGGACAAAGGTTTAGTTTTAATGTTTGGGTGCATATATCATTTGAGAGTGCAAAAAGAAAGAAAAAAGTGGGTCAACGCCAGAAAACCCAAGTCAACACCGGATTCAGGCGAAAAGGTTTCTTCTGGCAAAAAAAATTTAGTTTAAGGTTTCTTTTGGCAAAAAAAATTTTAAAAGGTTTCTTTTGGCAAAAAAAAGTTTTTAAAAGGTTTCATTTGACAATTTTTCTTTAAGTATTTTACTATTTTTACATTCATAATTCTTTTTGTACATAATAATAACCGCATAATTTTGTAAGAGCAATATAATTTTATTACTCCGTAGATGAGTAACCCATTTAATATAAAGTATTCACATAATATAATCACACATATTGGTAACCTCTTTTGTTAATCATAACTTATAATTATAGTTGTTACTTGATAAGTATATTTTATTCTTATATTTTACCCCTTTTTCTGGTTTATTTTGACTCTAACCTATACTATTTGGAGCTATTTTGGCTAACATTTGGTTGTATGGAGTTGTTTGTGCTTGTTAGTGGCTTTTTGCAGGATTTCGGTGTTTTTGCATTGATTCCGAGGCAATTATATGAGTTACAACTAGATACTAGAAGCCATGAGTTAGAATTGAAGTAATCAGGAAGCTATGATGAAGCCTGGAGTAACACAAGACGAGCTGACTTGATTTAGGCGAAAAAGTCATTTCGCCCGGGCGATCGGGTGGAATTTACTGAGCATTTCTCAAGAAGATAGGGGCGAAAACACTGATCGCGCCCGATCGGGCGGATTGCTTCCAAGGCCAAAATCACTCGCTTCGTGAGCCCGATCGGGCGGATTTTGCCCGATTGATCGGGCGGTTTGTCCGGAGCCCGTTTTTCACTCCTTTTGACTCGAGCATTGTACTTTTTATATAAATAGTGTTTGTGTTAGGTCTTTTGAACACATTAGAGACTAGACTAGAGATTAATTTCTCTCCTTAGGATTTTTCATTCAATTTCTCTCTAGAACTTACTTTTGTCAAAACTCAATCATTCATTCAATACAATCGCAATTTCAGGTTCTTCTTTATTTTCTTCTCTTGTTTTTATTAGTTTAATTATTTTCCTTAGTTTTAATTGTTAATAGTATTTTAATTTTAGATCTTGTTTTTGTTTTAGTTCTTGCTTTTGAGTTATTTTTGTTCTTATTAATTAGTTTAATTGTTGTAGTCATGTTTTCAGTTCCAGTTCTTATGATTAAATTAATTCCCTTAGTTTCTATTATGCGTGAGTAGTTCCCTTTCTAGGATTAGGGGATCCATGGATTGATTTTGATGCTTGTTCATAATTGTTAGTTGTTTATTGATGTACTTGAATTCATGTTGTCAACTTTTATTGCTTTCAGTTAAATACTGGCCAGGTTTAATTGTTAGTTTGATATTGTTGAAATCGATGCCGAGAGGTAAGATTACCACAATTAGATCATAAGGACAATAGGCAAAACGAGTCTAAGTGAGCGAGAGCCATTAGAGGAGTTTTGAAAGGGGCTAGATTCGAGAGAATTAGTGGACCTTAATTCAAGGAAATTGATAATCTAATTAATTAATTGTGTTCAATTCTTTTGTTAAACTATGGTGAACCGATGTCTTAGACTTAGTCATAGATTTATTCCTTTAATCAACTTAGTTCTAGTTTTAGTTAGCGTTTGAGTCTTAATTCAACATTTAAAGGCCCTTTACACAGTCTAAGCTTTTTTAGAACTAATAGAGTTCAATTGCTTCCCTGAGGATTCGATCCCTACTTCCCTAGCTACATTAGTTAGTGTTGTTTGGTTTATTTTTGATNCGTTTGGTTTACTTTTGATAGGTGTGCGATAGCCTGTTTGGCGCCGTTGCCGGGGAGACAATTTTTAATTCTGTTAGTCGGGTTTATACTGTTTTCTTTTTATTTTTTATTTTTCTTAGTCTCAAAGAACTTTTTGGTTCTTTGAGAAAGTTTCTCATCTTTGCTCGGAGTTGCATATTGTGCAGGTTTATAGGTTTATGCAAACCGACCACGAGCCTGACACTTTATTTTCCCTGAGCCCGAGCGAGTATTTTTGAAGCGGTTGAGACGTAGTAGACGCCATATTTTTCTTCCTCGATCCGTAGAGGAAACTGTTTCTNACTGTTTCTGACTTGTCTCAGTTTTTCGAGTTCACCTTCAATCCGCTGTTTGAAGGGTATTTAGAAGTTGAAATGGCTGCCGAAGGAGAAGGACAGGGTAGAGGACCACCACCACCTCCACCACCGCCACCTGCGGCCAGTTCATTGAGAGACTATTCCTTGCCTAGTACGGAGTCTATGGCTGGAGGTTATTCAGTACCCGATACCGATGCTGCTAACTTTGAACTGAAACCGGCTCTTGTGAACATGGTTGAACGAAATCAGTTTTCAGGGACATTGAAGGAAGATCCGAATTTACACTTACAGAATTTCCTTCAATACTGTGATACTATCAAGCAAATGAATGTTTCCAAGGATTACATTAGAAGGAGAATGTTCCCATTTTCGTTGAAAGACAAGGCTAGAACCTGGTTGAATGATCTTAATATGGCCACAATTACTTGTTGGGAGGACTTGGCTCTTGCTTTTCAGAGGAAGTACTATCCACCACAGAGAACTGCTTTATTGAGTAGTCAAATTACTAATTTTAATCAGGAGACAGATAAGTCACTTTATGATGCTTGGGAACGGTTTAAAGAGTTATTGAGAATGTTTCCTCATCATGGGCTTGAGAAATGGTTTCTGGTTCAATCATTCTACAATGGGTTGGGTAATGAGAGTAGAGCTTTGTTAGATTCTGCTGCTAATGGTCGATTCATGAACCAGGAGGTCAATGCTGCATATGAACTGATTGATGAAATTGCTACTCATAATTCACAGTTTGGTAACCTTAGAGGGCATTCCAAGAAGGGTGGAAAACATGTAGTTGATGATAAGTATGAGAGTCTAGCTGCACAGATCAATGCCATAAGTCAGAAGCTTGATAAGATTGGTACTACAGCTCCTCCACCATCACCTGTAGCTGCACTTTCGGGATGTACTGATCCTTTCTGTGATTCCTGTGGTTCATTTGGTCATAGTTCCCAGCCATGTACCAGTTCAGTAGAGCAAGTGTGTGCCTTTCAAGTCTACAAGAACAATCCATTTTCCAATACATATAATCCGGGCTGGAAGGATCATCCATACTTTTCCTACAAGAACAATAGCAATGTGCAGAATCTTCAAGCAAGTATTGCCACCTCAGCAGGCACCCCAAGTAGTAGATGTAGAGATATGTACCACCACACCCACCAGGTTTCAGCAGGCCACCACTATCAGCACCACCATTGCCAGTTCAACCTAGTGGAGAAATCTCAGAGTTGAAAAATATGAGTGCAAATGCAGAAAAATATGGAGGCCAATGCAGGCTCACAACAAGCACCTGGAGACTCAGATAGCTCAGATTGCACAATCAATGCTCAAAGGCAACCAGGCCACCTTCCATCACAACCTACACCTCCAGTATCACAGGCATCATAGAATCCCCTGAGGGACCATGTCAATGCCATCACTTTGAGGAGTGGAACTGCTTATGAGGGCCCGAAAATGCCTACTGATGATGTTAATTCTGATGTTGAGGTAGAGCTGAAAAGACCAGTGATGTGGTGATTGAAGATTTGGAGACAGTTCCAGCTAAGGAGGCCGAAGCAACTAAGAAGAGGTAGATGACACATCGATTGATACGATCCCGAGGTCACAGGTTAGGTTACCTTTCCGAACTGGGTAACAGGAGTAAGAATGATAATCATTTCAGTAAATTTTTAGATATTGTGAAAAATTTGCAGGTTACTGTTCCATTTACTGATTTGATCACTCAAATTCCTACTATACTAAATTTTTGAAAGATATTTTAAGCAGGAAACGTGAGTTGAATGTGGTGGAGACCGTAGCACTTATGGAGGAGTGCAGTGCCATATTGCAAAACAAGTCACCACCGAAACTAAAGGACCCGGGAAGTTTTTCTATTCCTTGTAATATTGGCCCACTGTTCATTGACAAAGCATTATGTGATTTAGGAGCCAGTGTTAGTGTTATGCCTTTATCTATTCGTAAAAAAACTTGATATGGGTGCTTTAGNCTTTAAAGGTTACTAACATCACCTTGCAGATGGCAGATAGGACAGTGAAATACCCTAAAGGTATTTTAGAGGATGTCCCGGTGAGAGTCGGGAAATTTTTTATTCCTGTTGATTTTGTTGTGTTAGATATGGATGAGGATGCTCATATCCCAATTATACTTGGTAGAGCTTTCTTACACACTGCAGGTGCCGTTATTGATGTCAAAGATGGTAGTTTGAGTCTTTCTGTAGGGGATGAAAAAGTTACCTTTAATTTTAATGCTGCTCTTCAGAGTCCTATGATGGAACAGTCATGTTATGTTATTGATGTCATTGATGAAATTATTATTGATGATATGCCTCGATCCACTACAAAGGATCTTCTAGAGGCCGTTGTTTGCCTTGATGTTGGTGCAGGTGAAGGTACAATTGATGCCGATGAATTGGTCCAGGATCTCACTGGTGAGGAATTAAATCCGGTGGAGAGCCGAAAATTTATTGAGTTACCACAAGAGGTTTGTTCTGTTAAAGAGGTAACCCAACCTGAGATGAAACCCCTTCCCTCTAATTTGAAATATGCTTTTCTAGATGATAAGGAGTTGTACCCGGTCATTGTCAGTGCTTCTTTTACCGATAGTCAATTAAATAAACTTTTGTCTGTGCTTAAGTCTCATAAAAAGGCTATTGGTTATACTATTGATGATTTGACTGGTATTAGTCCTGATTTTTGCATGCATAGAATTCATTTAGAGGAAGGTCATAAACCGTGTATACAGGGTCAACGTCGTTTGAATCCTAACATGCAGGAGGTAGTGAAGAAGGAAGTTCTTAAACTTCTAGATGCAGGTATTATTTATTCGGTGCCTGATAACCAGTGGGTAAGTCCCGTCCAGGTAGTCCCTAAGAAAGGGGGAACAATTGTTGTTCGTAATGATAAAAATGAATTAATTCCTACTAGAGTTGTTACAGGATGGAGAATGTGTATTGACTATAGAAAACTGAATGTTGCAACTAAAAAGGATCATTTCCCCCTCCCTTTTATTGATCAAATGCTGGAAAGATTAGCTAAGAATAAGTATTTCTGCTATCTTGATGGATATTCGAGTTTCTTTCAAATCCCCATCCACCCTGATGACAGAGAGAAAACGACTTTTACATGTCCCTATGGTACTTTTGCTTATCGTAGAATGCCTTTTGGTTTATGTAATGCACCAGCTACTTTTCAACGTTGCATGATGAGCATTTTTTCTGAGTTCATAGAGTCTATTATGGAAGTCTTCATGGATGATTTTAGTGTTTATGGTTCTGATTTTGATTCATGTTTGACTAATTTGACTAAAGTTCTCCAGAGATGTGAATAGGTAAATCTGGTTTTAAATTGGGAAAAATGTTATTTTATGGTCAATGAAGGAGTAGTTCTGGGACATTTGGTGTCCGAACATGGTATTGAGGTGGATAAGGCGAAAATACAGGTAATTGAGCAATTACCACCTCCGGTGAATGTTAAAGGGGTAAGAAGTTTTTTGGGTCATGCTGGTTTTTATCGCAGGTTTATTAAGGATTTTTCTAAAATTGCAAAACCACTCACCCAATTGCTATTGAAAGATGCTGAATTTAAATTCACCGATGAGTGTCTTGAGTCCTTCAATATGATAAAAAATGCACTAATTTCGGCACCCATTATACAATCTCCCGATTGGAATTTACCTTTTGAAATAATGTGTGATGCTAGTGATTTTGCAGTTGGTGTTGTTTTAGGCCAAAGGAGGGATAAGGTCCTACATGCTATTTATTATGCTAGTAAGACCTTGGATGAAGCTCAAGTCAATTATGCCACCACGGAAAAAGAGTTGCTTGCTATAGTTTATGCATTAGATAAATTTCGTGCTTATCTTGTAGGTTCGAAAGTTATTGTTTACACTGACCATGCAGCTCTTAAATATCTACTTGGGAAGAAGGAAGCCAAACCGAGGCTTATTCGGTGGATTTTGTTGCTTCAAGAGTTCGACCTCGAGATTCGTGATAAGAAGGGAGCAGAGAATGTGGTAGCTGACCACTTATCGAGGATACGGTATGATGATGGGGAGATCTCCACCCCCATTGACGATTCCTTTCCTGATGAACATCTGTTTGCAGTTTGTGTTAAATCTCCTTGGTTTGCTGATTTTGCTAATTATGTTGTAGGAGGTGTTTTACCTTCTGATTTGACTTATCAGCAGAAAAAGAAGTTTTTGCATGATGTTAAGAGATACTTTTGGGATGATCCTAACTTGTTTCATGAGNTTGTTTCGTGAGTGTGCAGATGGTTTATACAGGAAATGTGTTCCAGAATGGGAAGTCTATGGTGTACTCCACCATTGCCATTCATCACCATATGGAGGTCATGCCAGACCTTCTAAGACGATGTTTAAGGTCCTTGAATCAGGTTTTTATTGGCCTACCATCCTACAGGATGCTCGAGCTTTTATTATGTCTTGTGATTCGTGCCAACGAACAGGTAATATTTCACAAAGGCACGAAATGCCCCAAACAGCTATATTGGAAGTTGAAATTTTTGATGTTTGGGGCATTGATTACATGGGCCCCCTTCCATCCTCGAATGGTAATCGTTTCATATTAGTTGCTGTGGATTATGTTTCTAAATGGGTGGAAGCTCTTGCTACCCCCCATTGTGATTCTAACACTGTTTTGAGGATGTTTAAGCAGGTTATTTTTCCTAGGTTCGGAGTTCCTAGAGCTGTCATCAGTGACGGGGGAAAGCATTTCCATGAGAAAAGGCTAGGTAAACTGCTGAAGAAGTACGGTGTTTACCACAGAACAGGATTAGCATATCATCCACAAACCAGTGGGCAGGTGGAAGTTTCAAATCGAAAAATCAAAGCCATCCTGGAGAAAACGGTTACAAAGTCAAGGAAGGATTGGAGTAGCAAGTTGTATGATGCATTATGGGCATATAGAACAGCCTTTAAGGCACCTATCGGTACATCTCCGTATCGGTTAGTGTATGGGAAAGCGTGCCATTTGCCAGTTGAGTTAGAATACAAGGCTTACTGGGCAGTAAAGGAGCTCAACATGGATGCCAAGCTTGCAGGTGAGAAACGGTTACTCCAATTAAACGAGCTGGACGAGTTCCGATTGGTAGCCTATGATAGTGCTAAGATTTATAAGGAGAAGACCAAGAGATGGCACGATAAGCGGATTGTAAGGAAGGAATTTGTAACAGGTGATAAGGTCTTATTATTTAATTCTAGACTGAAGCTTTTTCCTGGAAAGTTGAGGTCTAGGTGGAGCGGTCCTTTCATTGTTACTACGGTGAGCAAGTATGGATTTGTGGAGGTTCAAAATGAGAAAGGAGAGCGATTCAAAGTTAATGGACACCGCCTCAAGCACTACTACAAAGGTGACATTGCTGGCCTAGTCGAAGAAATCCATCTCCGCGACCCACACCCCTATGAGCTATAAGGTAACATGGTCAAGCTAATGACCTTAAACAAGCGCTTTACGGGAGGCAACCCGTAGTTAGTTTAGGTTTAGTAGCTCTTCCCGTACTTTTGGTGAGTGAGAGTGAGGGTACTAATGCTTTCAGTCAAAGTCAGTTGTGCTATAGGTTTCCGGTTGCATTCTATGATCAACATACGAAAACAGGCGTAAACGTGGTCCAGAGGCACTTCGCCCGAGCAGTCGGGCGACAGCCGCCCGATCGGGCGAAGGTGACGAGTGAAAACAGTCGTTGAGCAAGAGATACCGAATCCGCCCGATCGGGCACACATGGCGAGCGTTTCGCCCGAGCAGTCGGGCGAAATCCGCCTGATCGGGCGCGAGTCGGGCGAAAATCCATCTCAATCGGACGAAATTGGTTCTGGTCGGGCGGACCACCCGGACACCCTTATTACCTTATCTCCTCTCCTTCTCTCTCATTCACTCATTCATCTTCAACCTCACTTCAAAATCTCTCAAATCCTCTCAAACTCCATAACAACTCAACTTCCTTTAAATTTTTCTTTCACTCATAACTCACTCATTACTACTCCAAATCACTCCAAACTTTCACCAAAATCTTTCTTTTTCCTTCCTCTTCAAGATCCCCCACACAAAAATCACATTTTCTACCTCTCTCTTACCCCTCCATAAAACCCCATATTCATACATATTACCCCAAACTTTACAAAAACTCACTATGGCATCCAAAAGAACAAGATCTACGCAGCAAAGGGGTCGTGGCCAACCGCAACCACAACAACCACCACCACCACCTCACGTTCCGCAGGACCCGAGGTTTCCGAACATCGTCTTTGAATCCGAAGAACAACAGCCCCCTGAGAGGTATAATGGTGCCACTCTTTGGTCTGCTCTTACAGGTGACACTTTGCAAAACTGGCAGCATGCCCATGCTAACCGCATGGACCAGCCTGCTATTAGAATCGCTCAACGATTCATGGGTCTGACTATTTTTGGCCGTAAGGAGCCAAACAATGTGAGCAAAATCGAAGTTGCCATCCTTGGGCAACATCTAGTCAAAACCCAATTTCCTTACACCATCAACATTCCTCATCACTTTATCCTGCACCTCCACAACCAAAGCAACACCCTCCTAGGTACCGACCAGTACGACCAGCAAAAGTCCAATAACATTGTTTTTGGCAGCCTAATCTCTAGGATTGCCCAATATCATGGCATTCCTACTCTGAACAGGACCAAGGTCCAGGGGTCCAACATGTTGGACTTTGCTTTCTTGAGCCACTTGGAGTGGGTGGACTTAGCCACCCAAAACAAGTTGCGATAGTATGTGGGGTCCCGAAAAGCCCAATCTGTGTTACTCCCCAACCCTGTTTATACAGGGCTACTTACTGATCAGGATTCCTACCTCATGCCCCTCAATGGGCATGAATCCATTCCTGAGTACGGTACCCGTACTTATACCAGACGAGAGCAGGGTGAACCATCCCACTCTCAACCTCCCCAACAGGGGAAAGCCGGGGTACCAGGGACTAATATCCCCTATTTTGAGAGAAGTGACATGAGAGCATCAATTGACCGACTCCAGAACCAGTTCGGTCAGTTCCAGATACAGCAGACACAGTTCTATCAGCAGTTTGATACTTTNAGTTCTATCAGCAGTTTGATACTTTTCAGCAGGACCACCGGCTTGCTATGTACCCCATTTATGATCATTTCGCTAGACAGGGAGTAGTTTCCCCCGCTGGTCCTCACCCATCCTGGTACACTTATCCCCAGGGGGGTCATGGGCCTACGGGAGAGGGCACGAGTGGCATGGGTGGAGCTGCTGCTGATGACGATGATGATGAGGAGGGCGATACCGAGGAGTTCCTTCAGGACTCCGACTGAGGAGCGGTTCCTTACTCCTTTCCAGCACTGAGGACACTTGCTGAGTCCGGCTTGGGGGAGGATGATTTATTGCTTTAGTATTATAGTTTTATGCATTGTAGTATAGATGTTTGGATGTTTTAGTAGCTGTTTTTCCCCTGCTTTCGCAGTCAATTATGCCTAGAAAGTGTGTAATCTGGCTTTATTTTAGCTCATTCGCATGTTCTTTAGCTTAATTTGATAAGTGTCTCGTCAAGTGTTGATAAGTTCCGGCAATTTTAGAGCATTTTAGGTGATTTTTATGCATCCACGAGTTGTTATGCTCGGTTTTGGTATGTTTGTGTAATTCAGGCACGAAAAACCGGGCTCAGAACGCCAGCCGGAAAGCTTAGGGGATAGCATTGCCGAGGCGCCATGCGGAAATGCAGTGTCAACGACAGCCGTTAAACAAGAATTCAGATAGAAGAAAATAAGAAGAAAGAGGAAGCCAAATAAAGTTACTGAGTTCTATGCGGGGCGCACACAACAATTCATGTGCGGGCGCTTTTCAGATTCCGCTGAAAGGGGCAACTTCTGGAGGCTGATGCGGGCGCTAAACCTCCTATGACGCCAGCATCAGACGATTTTTCCCGACTTTTTGTTTTCTTTTATGTTCCTTCGTACTTAAGGGTAACTTGTAATAGCCCCCCAACGGGTTCTAGGTTTTTTCACGTTTTTTCCTTAGGGCAGAAAAAAATAGCTTGTAAATTTGATATTCTCTTAGGAGTATAGAATAACGCCTACTTTTCTCTCAAAAATAGATTAGGGGAAATTAGGGTTGTCAATACTTTGATTTCAATTCCCAATTCAATTCAAGTCTCCATGTTCTTTCACTTGGGTAATCTTCTGATTTTGTTCTTTATTTAGGTTAATTTGCTTTTAGTGTTTTCTAGTTAGAATTAATTTTAGTTAAATTGTTTATGTTAATTAGTATCTGTATTGATTACTTCTGAACATATGAGGCGTATTTTCACCAATATTTTGTTTTTTGATCTCCTTAATTAGATTGAGTATGCTAATTCTAGGGTTAGGGAACCTTGATCAATCAAGGACTAATTAAAATTAGGTTGTTCAATCCCATTAATTAGTAGTAATTTCCGATTATGGTTCCTTTTTAGATTGAATTGTGAGCAGATTAGTTGTAATTCTGGTAATTGTTGAATTTGATGACGAGATGGTAAAAAATACCACGTCAAGGCCACTGAATAATAGGCGGAATTAGTCTAGGCATCGAGCGAGAGCCGCAGTGCAGTTTCGAGGGGTCTAGATTCGAGAGAATAGTGGCCCTAAATTTGACTATAGTTGTGAGATTGAGCGATCTTGTTAGTGCGATCATTAGTGTGTCTTGGTGACCGAGACCCTCAGCGCTTCACGTTTATGGTGTTTAATTCTTTCGTCATTCCAGAATTAGTTAGTAATTAGTCAATGGCAGTTTAGATAGTCAATACTTCCGCCCAGGCTCTTTACACAGTTTAGCTTTTTAGACCTAATAGCAGTTTAACTGCTTCCTGAGGATTCGATCTTATTCCCTAGCTACATTAGTTAGTGTCGTTTGGTTTACTTTTGATAGGTGTGCGATAGCCTGTTCAATTGCTTTCTTAGGATAGTCATATGATTTGTACTGCTTGCTAGAAGTAGGAGTTTACATATGACAAAAAATATTGTACTGCTTTCCTAGTTTAGTTTTTATTGTTT
Source organism: Suaeda aralocaspica (assembly GCA_016808085.1). Classification (NCBI taxonomy): domain Eukaryota; kingdom Viridiplantae; phylum Streptophyta; class Magnoliopsida; order Caryophyllales; family Amaranthaceae; genus Suaeda; species Suaeda aralocaspica. The sequence continues at coordinate 2,622,477 of PYUH01000185.1, forward strand.
TTTAGATTGAATGGTTTGAATGAATTGAGTTTATTTTTTATTTAAGAAGTACCGAATGATTAAATGATGACTTTCCTGTGCCCCGCATTTTATTTAAAAATGTTTTTGATCGATTTGGGCATGTGATGAGTTATGTTTTGGGAATTACCAACTTGGACTTGAACTTGGCTTAGCTTGAAATAATCTCTAATCTTGCCATTATAGCCATGTGTAGAGTAGGGGCTTGAACTGTGTTAACGGGAGGATTTGAGCCGCATACATTATTTCTATGCTTGTCTCTTTTCATGTGTGCTTAGTTCCTGGTGCATGTATGATCCATGTTTTGGCTTTTGACTCTAGTAGCTTGGCTTTGGTATGTTACATGTCGCGAATGATAAAAGGCATTCATTTTCTAGGAGCTTTCAGATTTTAGGCATTCATTCACAAATTTTCCCTTGATCCTTGTTTTGAGCTTTTTACCCTTCATTTGCATTTTAGCCACATTACAACCTTATTTGGCCTTGTTCTAATCATTTTGATATATGCCCAAGCTTGGCTTGGGGGAGTTGAGGAGTTGTTTTGTTGTTGTTTTGCATTTGTTGGAGGTTTTGTAGGATTGAAAAAATTGTGAAAAGGTCGTGGTTAAAGTTTGATAATAGGTCTCACATTAAGGCTCTGCATACCAATGTCTAGGCTAGCTTTAATGAAGAATTAAAATGTTATATCTTTTATTGGCCTAGTTATGTATGTGTGATGATTTTGTCTTTGACATGTCATTAAGAGTCGTGAGCCTAAGTTGAAAAAAATCTTGAAAGTTGAAAAAAAGAAAAAAAAAAAAAAAAAGAAGAAGAAATGAAAAAAAATGAAATGAAAGGAAAAAAAAAAGAATTTAAAAATGTTGAAGAAGAAAAGCTTGTGATATTTGGAGCAGTTGAAATGTAAGTTTTAATGGTGTGATGTGATCCCATGTGAATTGGNTGGTGTGATGTGATCCCATGTGAAATGGTTTGATGTTGGAGTTGATGTTGGAGATGTTAATTATGAATTTTGATTGTTACATGCGTATAGCCCGCATTTACCACCACATTATCCCAAATTCTATCCTACCCATCACCCTAGCCACGTTACAAGCTTAAAAAGACCTTTTTGATCGGCATGTACATATTTTTAGTTCTTGTGAAGTGAGTCAATTGCCAAAGCTAGTGAGTATTACTTGCATTTCGAGTCGACTTTCACATTAGGATTGAGTGACTACCCTTAAACACTTGCATGAGGTGTGAGATGTGGATTTGGGTTCTCAAAATTTGCATTTAAACACTTATTGCACTTGCATTCTTATTTGGGATTAAGGGTGAGCTTCACTGTTTATGCTCAATTTTATGTGTGGAGTGACACCGAGTGAGCTACTCTAGTCATCGACTTCTATTTCTTACATGGTTGGCTTATTGATTTCGATTTAAGTGGATGGCGGTCAAGGGATTTTGATATGTTGGTATAGGAACTTACATGCTCAGAATTGCTTGAGTTGATTGTTTTTTTCAAAAGTTTTGGGGTGAAGTCATTGTTCAGTTTAGTTTGTTTGCTTGAGGACAAGCAAAGGTTTGGCTTGGGGGAGTTTGATAAGTGTATTTTATGCTTATATTTTACCCCCTTTTCTGGTTTATTTTGACTCTAACCTATGCTCTTCGGAGCTATTTTGGCTAACATTTGGTTGTATGGAGTTGTTTGTGCTTGTTAGTGACTTTTTGCAGGATTTCGGTGTTTTTGCATTGATTCCGAGACAATCATATGAGTTACAACTAGATACTAGAAGCCATGGGTTAGAATTGAAGTAATCAGGAAGCTATGATGAAGCCTGGAGTAACTAGAAGACGTGCCAACTTGATTTAGGCGAAAAAGTCATTTCGCCCGGCTAGTCGGGCGGATTTCGCCCGGGCAGTCGGGCGGAATTTACTTAGCATTTTTCAAGAAGATAGAGGCGAAAACACTGATCGCGCCCGATCGGGCGGATTTCGCCCGGGCAGTCGGGCGAATTGCTTCCAAGGCCAAAATCATTCGCTTCGTGAGCCCGATTGGTCGGGCGGATTGTCCGGAGCCCGTTTTTTCACTCCTTTTGACCCGAGCATTGTACTTTTTATATAAATAGTGTTTGTGTTAGGTTTTTTNATAAGAGACAGGTATTTTTCTCTCCTTAGGATTTTTCATTCACTTTCTCTCTAGAACTTACTTTTGTCAAAACTCAATCATTCATTCAATACAATTGCAATTTCAGGTTCTTCTTTATTTTCTTCTCTTGTTTTTATTAGTTTAATTATTTTCCTTAGTTTTAATTGTTAGTAGTATTTTAATTTTAGATCTTGTTTTTGTTTTAGTTCTTGCTTTTGAGTTATTTTTGTTCTTGTTAATTAGTTTAATTGTTGAAGTCATGTTTTCAGTTCCAGTTCTTATGATTAAATTAGTTCCTTTAGTTTCTATTATGCGTGAGTAGTTCCTTTTCTAGGACTAGGGGATCCATGGATTGATTTTGATGCTTGTTCTTAATTGTTGATTGTTTATTGATGTACTTGAATTCCTGTTGTCAACTTTTATTGCTTTCAGTTAAATACTGGCCAGATTTAATTGTTAGTTTGATATTGTTGAAATCGATGCCGAGAGGTAAGATTACCACAATTAGATCATAAGGACAATAGGCAAAACGAGTCTAAGTGAGCGAGAGCCATTAGAGGAGTTTTGAAGGGGACTAGATTCGAGAGAATTAGTGGACCTTAATTCAAGGAAATTGATAATCGAATTAATTAATTGTGTGCAATTCATTTGTTAATCTATGGTGAACCGATGTCCTAGACTTAGTCATAGATTTATTCCCTTAATCAACTTAGTTCTAGTTTTAGTTAGCGTTTGAGTCTTAATTCAACATTCAAAGACCCTTTACACAGTCTAAATTTTTCAGAACTAATAGGTTTAATTGCTTCCCTGTGGATTCGATCCCTACTTCCCTAACTATATTAGTTAGAGTGGTTTGGTTTACTTTTGATCGATAGGTGTGCGATAGCCTCATCATTACTCATTTGAATAATAAGAATTACTAATCATAAGTATAGGGTTACTTATTTGAACAATAAGGGTTACTAATTAACCTTAAGTGTAGGGATTACTCATTTAAATAATAAGGGTTACTAATTACTATAAGGGTTGCTCATTTAAATAACGAGGGTTACTAATTATAAGTACTTATAGAGCTACTCATTTGAATAATGAGGGTTGTGAATTACAAGTATAGGGTTACGTACTCATTTGGTTAGTGAGGGTTACTAACATAATGAGGTTTACTTATTATAAATATAGGGGTTACTCATTTGAATAATGAGGGTTACTAATTATAAGTATAGGAGTTACTTATTTGAATAATGAAGATTACTAATTATAAGTGTATGAGTTACATAGTTGAATAATGAGATAGAGTTACTAATTATAAGTACAGGGTTACTCATTTAAATTATGAGGTTACACATTTAAATAACGAGGGTTACTTGTCATAACTCATGATAAGGGGTTACTTGTTTTAATAATGTTTTTTCCACTGTTTACTATAGCCTATAGGAGACTCAGTATATTATGCAAAGGTTATTTAGTACGAATATTTAGTATAGAAATTATGTAATGTTTTGTATAGGGTCAAAATTTTAATGATAACTATATTAACATGGATCTGTATGTGTAAAGAATTAAATACTCTCTTGGTGTTTTTTTAGTTGCTACATTAGGGTTTTGGACACTATTCACATTGTAACTTTGACTCACTTTAGTGTTTAATACGTAACGAAATATATAATCATATGAGATCTTATTTGATTCGACTCGATGTATATTTTCTGAAAATATAATTTTTTTATTATACTAAACCCGAGATATTAATTTTATAAGTTGTATCTTGAGAGATACGTGCGAAAAAGTAAATGTAGCAAGTAAAAAAAGACCAAGGGATATGAATTTTGTTGTTTTCATTTTATTTTTTAGAATAACACTTTTTGTGATATATACATTTTTTAGAATTAAATATGAAATTATAACATACCATATTGTTGATTGCGCTAATGACAACTTGACCAACTTCTCCTCCTCCTTGGTCTATGTTAATGTGAAATATAGGTTCCTGAGCTTGAACGGAGAAATCATCTAAGATATCTTCCATGTCAAAAGCCAAGTCTTGGAGTTCCCGCAACCATGTCTGGACAGCTTTGGACTGAAACTGCTTACGAACAGCATCATCGAGCACATTGTTGATGAACAACAGCTCACGTTCCCATTGTACCAGTGTACCCTTCAGCTCACCACCAGTTAGCTTCACGAACAATTCCACTCCCTCTGAGAATACCAAGTCGAACACTGGCTGCAGTGCAGGCTGCAGAAATGTACCGCCACCAATTGACATCGTTTAAAAAGACTAGTGTTTTCAGCAATCTGTTTTGTGTATGTGTATGTGTATGTGTATGTGTTTGCAAACTTGATCAGTTTCTTTTCGTATTTATCCTTGTGGTTTAGAATCGTTGGCATACGACGACTTTTGCATTAGTCTTTTTTTTTTTTTTTTTTTAAATTTGAATTCCATATGTT